>JAQFVV010001455.1:0-68821 GCA_028023455.1 Epiperipatus broadwayi
CAAAAGAAAAGCAAAGTATACAATTTGAAATAGACAGATTCAAATGCAATTATGCATAAAAATCAAGCATCGTAGTTGATAAATACTTAGATACCCGTTATTATTTTTAATACTTTAAATACAGTTTCTTTTTTGTTCAAATATTATTATAAAGACATATTTAATAAAAATGACTATTTTACCGCATCTTACATCTTTTCCTTTTAAAAAAAACAGTGAAGAAAAAGAACTTATAAAACTTCGAGTACTTAAAAAAAAAACACTTGTAAAAACATTATAAAAAAAATATATTTATAATATATCAAATGTCTAAATCATCAAACTAAATTAATGTATATATATTTTATACAAAATCTCATACATATTTATTAAGATAGTTTTTATTTTATTTATGTTATATATTTGATATAAAATAAATAAACAATAGCCGAATATATTTTGATGAATTTAAATTCTAGAACCAATTTATCGTATATATATATTCCATCTGCTGATAAATTAATTTTACTCTTATTTATCAACAATGTTGACAAAGGTATGCTTATAAACATCAGGGCACCAATAATAGATAACTTCAACATTTGGAGTGCTTTTAATTCCATAGCTGTGGGAAAGGGTGATTTATTCCCTTTTGTTTCTATATACATTGGGAGCTGTTTATTTGAGAAGTTTAAACATATATTGTAATTTATGAAAGCTTAGGTGGAAAGAAAGCTTACGTTAAACCCCATGGATTAATAATAAAATAGTCACCAAGTGGTCATCTGATTGATCGTGGATAATATATTAAATATAATCTTAAAATTTATGCTATCCAGCCTAACTACTATAGCTTACTCTTTTCTAATGAGACTCTTCAATCCAGATAATCTATCTCTATTCCTTAAAAATCGGAAATATCTATTTATTTCAGTGAGTGTAAAATAGTAAGGAAAAATCATATGTCTGGAGGTGGAATACCTCTTTTATATAATGCAATATATTTTGTAAATATATTTTAAAAATAATATCGAAACAACTAACCAATTTTATTCTATTAACTTTATGTATACTTGTTATTTAGTAAATTACTTGTGGTTTTTTTTATAAGTCTATATAAAAAAATTATGAGTCTTAATTATTTCCTTCATCTGTACAATGATAAAGCAGGTACAAAAGGAGGTTGTTTGGTATCCATTTATCAGAAGTGTTCATGCACTTTAAAAGAAAAAATGATACTGGATAAGGTAAAAAAAAATGCCTTTAATAGTTTTAATAAATGACCACATTTATTTAATATATATCCATTTCTATAACTTCTACAACTTTTATAACTTTTTTTTATTATGACCTCTTATAATGTGAATGATAATATTTGACTATAAACTCAATAGTTAAATAACAAAAAAAAAATATTTTATTTAGGACAAATAATCATTAGAAGAAATATTATTACAATAAAATATAGAAATCATATGTAATGTATCTACAAAGAAAATCATTGACCTACACTTGGGGTCAAATGGTCTACCTTTTTAATAATAATAATAATAATAATAATAATAATAATAATTATTATTATTATTATTATTATTATTATTATTATTATTACTATTATAATAATCATCATCATCTTCTTTTTCTCCTTCTTCTTCAGTGGTGTTAAGTTAATATATAGATATTTTACAATAGGCCATGTTAAGACAATATTATTGAAGAAAATGTATAAATTTTAGATCTACCTGCTAAGGGTGAAAACAGATAAACTTTGGCAAGCATTTTTAATGTGCTTGCAGCTTAAAGTATTACTATTATATAACATAAAAAAGGTTATTTCTCTTACTTTCGTAATTTTGAAACTGCTTGAGGGCATAATTTCTGCTCTGCATACTGCAGAGAAATATGCCATGTCAAGGTGGCTTGTGCCACTATATAACATTCTATTCTGAATGGTTAAGCATAAAAATAGTCCATTTACTTGTCTGCAGTGCCTATTTTTATGCTACAGGAAATAGGACATTTATTTTGGCTGCAGAGGATACTGCCACTTATGATGAACTCTGTGTTGTTATGCAATTTATATGAACAATCCCATTTCTAATTTTACCTCATCGATATCTATTTCTTCTATGCTTAACTGCACAGAAATAGGGATGTATTATTCTGCTGAGTTTATACAAACAATCCCATTATTAACATTTCGGTACAGGTATTTACAGCACAGAAGTAAGGATGTTTATTCTGTCATAGCACTCCACTGACCATATAATTTCTCATATTGTTGACAGGTACAATTTATTATCAGCATATGATTATGAATTACAATATCGTGAAAGACAAGTAAAGCATGCAGACAGCCAATCTTGCCATAGAAATTTTTTAAATGCTTTGTTTAACTAGCTTTCATCAATCTAAAGCTTGTTAGAGCACCAAATTAGCAGAGTTCTTTATTTTTTATTTACAAGCTTAAAAATTAAGTCATGTGATATATGACTTTGATTTTTTGTTGACTATTTATAGCTTTGTTTTAAAGTCCTAAGCAACATTATATTGCTATGGCTATTAAAACATGGTTTGTCTGAAGATCTCTCTCAGCCCCATAAGCTATTTAAATTGGATAACTGGGTTTGAAGACATTTAGATGTCTAAAATTTTCAAATTTTCTACTTAATAGTTAACTTTTAGATAAATGCTGGCTTTGGCTTGGTAATTTTAGATCTAGTGTCTGAAACTATTCTAGCATCTCACTGAAGAGTGTCAAAGCATAAAACTATTATTCTGTGGCTAAGGAGTGGTTTTGAAGATAGAGATTTTTAAATACTTTATTTAGCTAACATTTATCAATAAAGCTTGGTAGAGAAAATTAGCAGAACACTTTATTTTTTATCAATTATAATACTATTATCTGAAAACTTTCTTTTTTCATAGATTTAATTTAATTATATATATGACTCAAATTTAAATTCTGGGAAATTCAGAAGATGTAGGGGATAATTTATTATTCTCTATTATTATATAATTTTTTATAGAATCCTTTGACAGATTTTATGATGTCATCTCTTTTTTAATAATTATTTTATTTTTTTATTTTACTGTGAAAATAAATTTCCTACCAATCCCAAGATGTTATTTTATACTTTGTGACTTTTATTCTCTTCTATAGCTTTTCTTGCTAATTCATAATTATATATTTTTTCCCATATGTCATAGCATCAGCTGGACGTGAACCCACAACCGTCTGCAACCAACTGCTTGCTTGCAAGGCAGCTGTGATTAAAATTTCATTTTACAAAATTCCAGATATTTAATTCTTCTTAATAAATCATTTAAACATATTAACATCTTTTTTTTTTTCACACTGTGTCAGTAGAAATTTGACTGCTAAATGATGCTTTTTTAAAACAGTTATCTTTGTTACTGTTCTTAATAATATGTCAGTTATCTTTCGATTTTGTTTAAATATGAGTCATCTTCAACATTTTTTAGTATTTTAAAATAATTTGCAAGTTCTAATTTAAATTCATTGAAATGTTTCTTAAGATTAGAAATATCCACTGTGAATACCATACTTTTTAATAATTTTTGTCTTTTTTTTTATATTAACATGCATTTTACATCTGATTAACCAAAGATCACTTTCTGTGTTGAATTTATAATGCTTATTTTTTGTTAGTCAAAATATAATCCAATTATAATCTACCTTCATTTGGGTGCTTTCATGTTCATACCCATTTAGTATTTTTTTTTTCAAACAAAAAATTATAATATATATTTTTTTGTTTTTTCTACAAACTTCAAAAGACTTTGTCTCCTCTTATTTTTATTAGTATAAATACATTTACCCACAGCAATTTTGTCTTTCAACCAATTACCAATTTAAGCATTAAGGTCTTCCATAACAATTTTGAAATATTGTTAGGTCTAATCAACTATTATTTAGTACATCTGTACAAAAATTCTCTACTTCTTCATTACAATTAAATATTTAAGTAAATATTATTTTAATAATTTTGATAAATATTGTTGTCTTGTAGTAGGATGTGGCCACTTTAAGTAAGTGTTTGCCTTCTATAGTCAGCCAGGATATCGTTCAGCTAATCATTTACCTAGTCATTTACTTAGTAGGCAACTTCATATTAGTGTTTTGACAAGAGTATACTAGGAATCCTGAGATCATTTAGTCTTGTTGTTTTTACATTGATTTACTTAATTTTCTATATCTCAATATTAAGCATTACTAGTGTAGGATGGACATTTATTGTTTGTGCTAGAAGAAGAGCACACCTTATGGTATTTTGTTTCATTTAATTTATTATAAATTATGCTATTAGAAGCAATGACAAGAATAGTGTTTATTTTTAAATATGAGATAGGAAACTTTAGTAGAAGATTTTTTTTTTTTTAGTCACAAACCAGTTGTGCTCAGAGAATATGATTCGATGGAGGGCTGAGTCTTATAAATATTTGAGAATGTAGATACTTTCTCAATAACCTAGTCCAAATTATTATTATTATTATTATTATTATTATTATTATTATTATTATTATTATTATTATTATTATTATTATTATTATTATTATTATTATTATTATTATTATTATTATTATTATTATTATTATTATTATTATTATTATTATTATTATTATTATTATTATTATTATTATTATTATTATTATTATTATTATTATTATTATTATTATTATTATTATTATTATTATGCCCTAATTGTTTGGCAGTATTGTATGATTTTTTCCTCCTTCTTGTTATAGATCTCTGTGTACTATTATCTTTGTAAATTTTATTGTAACCCCACTGTGACTAGCTGAAGAGTCTCTATTTATTTATTTATTTTATTTCTCTTCTCATTTTTCTTTTTTTTTCTTTATCTTACTTTCTCATTATCTTATCCTCTCATCCTCTTCTTCTTTCCACTCTCTCTCATTCTCTCATCTCCTCCCTCTTCTCTCTCACATTCTAATTTCTCTCTCCCTTTCTCTTCTTCTACTCTGACTTATCTCTCTCTATTTTCATCTTTGTCTATTCTCTCTTATTTTCTTTTCTCTTCTCCATCCTCATCATTTCCTCTCCCTTTCCCTTCTCTGCCTTCCCATCATCCCTTCTGACTCCATCTTTCTCTATCTTTATGTTACAATTGGATAATCTTCCTCTTACCTTCCTCTCCTCTCTTTCTTCTGATTTCCCTCTCTCTCTCTCATTATTTCATCTTCTCCCTCTTCTCTCTCACATTCTGATTTTTTCTCTCTCAATCCCCTCTCCATTTTTATTCAGGTTACAATATATATAGTATAACTCCAAAAAAGATGATTGGTCAATCAAAACTATCAGATTGTTTAATTTTAATAAAATAAACATTGTAAAAATAGTAGAAAAAGGTGTTTGGTTTATATTTGATTTTGCATAAAACTAGATAATTCACAGACATAAATCACATAATAGCAGTCCCAGCTTATCATCATCAGCAATCTTCAATTTTTTATTCATAGACATTGTTTTGACAGCAGATTGAAGATTCCTGATGTTGATAAGCTGGAACTATTATGATGTGATTTATATATATACATTATAAATGAATTTAAAATGTGTGTAAGATTTTTAAAAATTTTATTGTTATTATTGCCTTTCATGGCAAATTGTTAAGTATTCAACAAATTAGAAAAACCAAAATATATATTAATAAAAATTATCTTTTTTTTTCAAGGAATAACATAAAATTTAAAAAATTAATAACTTGCTTATATCAAATTATATCAAAAGAAAGAACAGCTGAATTGAAACCCACTACATATAGTACATCTCATAAGAAAATTTTATTTTTTAGAGCACATATTACATTTCTTCTAATCACAAATTTTTTGTAATTTATTTGTCAACAAGAATATTTGTGACTGAAGGATTATGTGGGATTATTTTTTTCCAGCTATATAAAGTCATATAACAGTAATTAGCATTAAATATTTGAATATTTATTTCTGTATTTTTTATTATTTTTATTTATTATTACTATTTTTACATTGCTTACTAATTATTATTTTAGAAAAATGTTTTCCTCACAATAGTAGCATTGACTGAAAGTTTTGCCTATCAATAGATGCTACATGATAGTGCATAATTACCCCTATCCAGTATCTATTTATTCAAGGTTCCTAGACTAGTTTCTAGTTTATGGTTTTCATCAGTTGGGGTCTTTGACCTGGAAGTAGTGCATCTAGATCTTTGAATCTAAAGGACCTTTCTCCAGCATCCACCTCAAACTATAAAACTATCATATCAAACTAAAAACATATCAAGGTTTTCAATCCAAGCTAATTTGCCTGTATAATCATACTGATCTCAATCCAGTTCACCATTTAATACTTTGGATTTGTTCCTTGGCTAGGATTGGTATTAAACCATTGAAACATCACATTATCTTTTTCTTTACTTTTATATAAGCTGGTAAAACAGTAGTAACATTTTTCCTCAATGAATGTGCAACTTCATGCCAGTTTTATTAACAAATGAATGATATATGCTATGCCATATAATCCCTAGTGCATCCTTTCCCATTGTATATCCTCATATTAGTTTCTAGCTAATGGCTTTCATGGTGAATAGCCTTGAGTCTGAGAGCATGTGTACTTGGATTTCTGGGTCTAATGTGTGCTTCCTCAGCATTGACCCTTTACATTTTTGCTTAATTATTAAGTTATTAGCCCAAAACTGGAAAATGTACTAATGTTTTCAAACCCTTTGTGTAATAATACAGATCTAAAACCAATTCACTTTCTACATATTTTGATATTCTTAGTATTTTAATAATCAGAGCATTTTTATTTTTGATTAAGAGTGGTATTGAACTATTAAAACATCACATGATTACCTTTTCTTTATGCTTACTTAAGCTGTTAAAATAATTATACGAACAAGAAAATATATAAATATTGAACTGCTTTCAGATTTGTATGATTAAATGGATAAATTAGCTATGATTGAAAACATTAGTGTGTTTTTATAGTTTGACTGATAACTCTATAGTTAAGTGCTGAAAAACGGATCCATTAGATCCAAAGATTCAGGTGCACTAGTTAAGGTCCAAGATGTTTCACTGATAAAAGCCAAGCTGGAAACTAATCAGGGTATATTAGAAGAAGGGAAAGCACTTGATGAGGATTACAATGCATTATGATCTAGTATCTATTCATTGCTGCATCTGGCACTAGGTGGCATTATCATGGAAAAAACTTGCTATTGTTTTAAAGAGTTTGTGTAAGCATAAAAAAAAGTGATGTATATTTTTTGTAAAAAGTTAAAGTTAAATATTACATTTCACAATGATATAGCAATTCTCAGTCTCAAAATTTATATGATCATCTATGCTCATAAAACATTGGTGGAAGAGTGTGTGTATATTGTATAGTGCATGTTTGAATAGTAGTTTACTTCCGCAATATTTTATAATGATGGATGGTAAACTGAATACTTATATTGTTTCATAGATGACTTTATAATTTGATTTTGAATAATGCTAATTTTTTCATGAACTTTACTAAGCAAGTATGTAATTATTAAACACACATTTGAATTAAGCATCATATAAGCAAGACATATTATCAAAATACTATTAAATATATTTAACAAAATGGGTGTCAAATCAAACAGAAGCTTGCAAATGAATAATTAGATTATCACACATATTAATGCATAGAGAAAGTCAATCACCAGTAGGACAAAAATGATGAAATGGTTTTATTTTTTGTATGCATTGATCTGGATGACTAGATAGTCATTTACTTATGCACTTGGATATAGTTTGATTAAACATTTTGTTAATAGTAAGGGTTATTACACTGCCGTGAATTTATAAATAATGTATTTAATGCTACAATGAACTGGATCTGAATATTAACATCAAGGATTCAGAAGTGGGTTTAGTATTATAATAAATATGTTATTGAATTTTGGATTTATGCTTTGACATTATTTTGGTTTAGATATATTAGTAATTTGCAATGTTACAAGGGAAATAAAACTAAGGTTTATATTTTGTTTGTTTTTCTTAAGGCAGAAGCCCTAGTCTGTTTTAAATTGAGAGATCCTAGGCTGCAACTTGCTCAGTTCATACATAAATTTATAATTTTCTGTAAATTGGTGTAATATATGTGATTCAACTTTGATTGATAAACAGTACATATGCATTTATATAACAAAGTTACTTCATCGCATCAAATGCAAGAATGTAAAAAAAAAAAGTAAATAATTAATCATTCTTACCAATGCAAAGAAACCAATTATAACTGGTGCAAAATGAGATGGTTTCTGGAGTCAAGTTGCCTGAAGAGGTTTATTGGAATGCCATTTTATTTGACAATTTAATATTTATTGGAGTTTGTGTATAAATACAACAATATACTTCATATATTAACATATATGACTAGCTTTATTGATTATTTTATATTAACATATATTTCATATTTTTTGTTTTACGTCTGGAACTATCAGTTTTTTTTGTCGTGCTATGATTATGAGTTGTCTATAGAATTATACATGCAAAAAAATGATTCACTATATAGTGATAATAATAATAAGTAAAATTAGCTGTAAAGTATATACATCATTATTATATAAGTTAAATTTACTTTCAAAAGTGCGTACAATTGGTCAAGATTATTTTGTTGTTTTCATGCACTAATAATACCTTTGTTAAAAACATTTTCTATTGCGTTTTTTTTTAAGTAATCCATCCGGCTTCAGGCTTAAAATGCTTTTAAACATAATGTAAGTCTAACGAATTATTATAGATTCGAGCGGCTAAAAATCAATGTCTAAAACCTATCTAATCAATAGTTAAAGAATTTGTTTTTTTTTCAATAGCGTCGAAACTTTGCAAATTTTATTAAAAACATTAACTTTTTTTAATATGTGAAGACAGAAAGTGAAAAAAGATCGATAAAATATTTTACATATATGTGAGTCTATGTTGTGTATACGTGTGTATATTTGAAATATATCTATTTATAAAGTGGGCTTTCACTAATTTAAAAAAAGAATATAATCTTAAAGTAATGAGTCATGATTTTCTATTTCTGAAATATAATTAAGTAAAATTTGAAAAAAATCCAATTTTTAGGAATGATATTGATAAATCATATTAGACTACTAAAACACTGTACTTAATATTAATTCTCAGAAACTTAAAGAAGACTTTTAACCAAGCAGTTATTTTAAAAAAATATAACGAAGTTCATCAATTGGTGCCCGAAACAAGCTTTAAAAAGTGCGTCTTTTATAACTATTTCGAAAGTCCTTGGGTAAAAAAATTCAGATCCAAGCCAAAAGGATTTTTTTTTCAAGAAGTTTAGCCGAATTAGTTAACTATCAATACTAATCAATAAGTAGATATTTATATAATCTTTGATATTATAACAAGAAGTTAAAACCATTAAAATCTTTATTATCTGGCAATAGGCAAGCCTGTTCAGTATTATCTTCTGATTCTTTATGAGGGGATGTTGGAGAAGACTTTTCCCTGCAGTAACTCTTATTGTAAAAGAGTGTTATTTTTTAATGTTTAAAATATATTTATTTAAAAAACACACACAAAATTAAAAGATATTAATCTTAAAAAAAAAATGCCAAATAAGAAAATTATATAAATAAACAATAATATATTATAATGAAATACTTGCAGAATAAAAAAAAAGAATTAAATTGCTTTGACTTTAATTGTAGAAAATAGTTTGATAGTTTATATATATATATATATAATTATTCAAAATATTACAATAATTAATACAGTAAAAACTATTTTAAAAAACAAATATATGCCACAATTTAATAGAAGTACTTTCAACTATCTATGTAGTCCGTTGTCAACTATATATATATATATATATATATATATATATATATATATATATATATATATATATATATATAAATTTAGCTTTTTTTAAAATAAATTACAGTTAGATTACTTAATTGATTTTGTTCATAAATAATTTTTAAAAAATTTCAATACAAATGAATTATTAAAACCGACATAAGAAATGTTGATCATGTGATAAATAAATTATCTTAGTTACAATTTTGGGCCATAATATCAACCATTCATTTCTTTTTAAAACAGTTTGTTCCTGTACACAGAAATGAAAACTAATTCTTTCTTTTAGATGCAACAAATAAATAAATAAGGCAGTTTCCATATATTAAATCACTATAACATCAAATGACTACCATTTTTTATGCTGACACATTTTGTTAACACAATAGTAACTTTCTCCATATTTTCCAGCATCCATTGATTATTATGGTTTGTACTATGTGGGAATATTCTATGGAGAAATATGCTACTTTGTATACAAATTGTGTTAGCATAAAAAATAATAATTATGTGATATTATAGTGGTTTAATACTAATTCTAGCCAAATGATGTTGGGTGATTATGATTATTAAAATCCAAAGACACCAAAATACTTAAATACTGAACTCAGTTAAGATAGTCTATATGACCATACGAATGAATTAGCTTGAATTGTAAACATTATTGTAATTTCTCATGGCTTATATTTAACTAAAAAGATAAAAGATGGTTGCTAAAAGATGCATTATATCCAAGACACCTCACTGATTAAAGCCATAAGTTAAACACTAGTCTGGAAATCCTGGGTAGCAAGCACTAAATAGGGATTTTTATATGTTAATCTTCTAGCATCCATTGATTCCTATTACTTGTGCTAGCTAGTGATATTCTATGGAAAAATTTGCCACTTAATTCCTAAACATTACTAGATAATATTTTCTTTTTATTTCTAAAAAGTAAAATGCTGTTGAAAGAAATGTTAGTATTAATAGCAGTTTAATCCTCTTCCAAATTAATGACCAGTGGTTATTCAGTTTTATTTTCAAATTGTTTTTATGTTGTGTGTGGTTGTTGTTTTTTGAGAAAAATATTACATCACAAGATTTCTGATTACATTCTGTTACTTGGCAACAATTTTTTTTCTTATTGCATTTTTGTCATTTAATGTAAATGTAAATAATCAATAAAATGCAAATAATAGTGTGTGTTGCATCCTATCCAGTGCTCTTCTATCCTATATTTTAAATCACTTCCAAATTATGACTTTCATCAGTGAGAATATTTTGAATTTTGGATTAAAAACATTAGCTTATTGTTTAAGTTAAATTAGTAACTTGATAGTAGAACAAAGAAGTAAAAAATGTCCAATAGTGGAAAGATGTAATAAATCCAAAAAATCCAGAAACAATGCTTCATGATCCAAAAGCTTATCACTTGTGAAAGTTATAAACAAGAAACTAGTTTGGATATTTTTGATACTGAATAGGAATTGAATAAATACTTCCATGGAGCATTACTAGAACTTACATTAAATCATATAACTTTGGTAAAAAAAAAAATATGTTAAAAACAATGTTTTGAATATGGCCTTGTTTATAAATCATTTTATTTTATTTATTTTTTTATGACATTATAAATTCTTTCACAAACTTAAAACTTTCTGAACTAAATTACAGAAAACGTTTCAATACGTTAAATAATATTTCTTCAATTCCTTATTATTGATCTGAAAAAATTATAAATACAAATATATATATATATTTGCCTTGACAACATATAAATTGAGATTCTTGATATGTTTTTCAATGTGAACTGCGTTCATGTATATACATATTTAATGTTTTCATAGTTATATAATGTAAATAAAGTATTTTTTGGGTTAAGACATGTATTATTTTATATTAGTTTCCAACATTTTGATGAAATCATTGCTAAGATCAAGTTCTTGAATAATGACTGTTAGATCTCAAATAATATTAACTTAATTGAGCATGAAGTAAAGAACAATTACTTATATATATATATATATATATATAAGTAATATACTTCACGCTTATATATATATATATATATATAAGCGTGATATAGTGCCTAAAGCTAATCTGGGATAATGATATAATTAAGTTCCAACCAGTAACCACCTAAACATTCACAGTAAAATATAGTAATCAATATTTCTAACTGCTGTCAAGGCAACCTTCACCTTTTAATAGCAAGAATGGAAATCCATTCTTACTAATGGTCCATTGAATATATATGGACACTTAAAGCTTGCAACTTGACTACAGAGTATGAAATATTGATACAATGAAGTTTAAATAAACCTCTCTAAACATGAAATAAACATGTCACTGTAATGCAGACTAATAAATAATCAATTAACATTACAAACTGCAATACTTTTAAATTTCCCATGTATTATTTGGAAATAATAAGCGATATAGTGTCTAAAGCTAATCTGGGATAATGATATAATTAAGTTCCAACCAGTAACCACCTAAACATTCACAGTAATATATATATATATATATATATATATATTGTACAATTGATTATTATAAGCATCAAGTATATTTAAGAGTAATTGTTTTTTACTTCACACTCAATCTTGTTGTATTTGAGATCTAATTGTTTTTTTTCTTTACATTTTATTACATTTTTGGTTGTTTTTTTTTTTTATGATCTCGATTTAGACAATGATGCATGTTGTTTTATCAAAATGTTGGAAATTAATCCAAAATAATAAATGATTTAATTAAAAAAATATTTTATTTACATTATAAATTAAAAGTATTCACTAATACTACCTACATTACCTTTTTCTCAAAATTATATATATAATTAATTCATATAATCAAAATATTAAAATAAAATAAACTGTTTAATATATTACCTGTTATTATTCATATTATACCCTACAAAATAATTCACATCATTTAATTATATAATTGGTTTTTTTTATTGTTTTACTTATCATTAACTATCCAACTGATAAAAAAAAAAAACATTTTTTTCATTTTTCTTGGTGACAATTCTAATAGTCATTCACCATTTGATTTTAATATTACTTTTTTATTCTGTATTAGAATTTAATAAATTGGACTGGATTTGTTAGAAATATAAAATGACAAATAAAAAACATCCTAATATATTATACTTGATTTTTTTTTTTTAATTTTCAAAGAACACTAAACATTTTTTTTGATTTTCAGTAAAAAATAAAGTCAGTATAGCCCTTGGAAAAAAATTAATAAAATCTTTGTTGAATGAGATATGTACAAATTATTGTGAAGCCACCGTATAGTCATCAAATTACATTCTAAAATTTAAAACTGTATTTACAATTTTTTAAATTTTATAAACATTACAGTTTACAATGTTAAAAAAAATGTTAAATGATATTGCAATCTTATCACGATAATTTTCTATTTACCACTACAATTGAATTTGCTTATATTTAAAAAAAAAAAACATTTGAATAAAATCAAATTGTAATTTATTCTTTAATAATTATCATTAGAAAGGATTTGAACCCAGATATTTAAGTTACCTTCAGTTATCCACTTTATCTTATACAGCTGATACCCATAACCACATACATGTGAAAAAATAAATGATCTCCAATATATGTATTTTGTCCTGAACCAGCATTCATCAAATAGTTCAGATCATCATCCCCCACACAAATATAAAATCATTGCTTGGTTTATATTAATATAACAAATCAAAACCTTTATGGATAGGTGGGAGATGATTATCCAAACCAACTGATGAGTGCTGGTTCAACATAAAATATGTATATTGGAGATTTATATATATATATATATATATATATATATATATATATATATATATATATATATATGTATCAGTTGTATACGATGGAGTGGAAGAACTGAAGGAAGCTTGAAAGTCTTAATTCAAATCCCCTCTTATCATATAAATAATGTGTAAAGATAATCCTAAATATTCAAATAAATTAACCCAAAATCCATTTCTTTTTAATTGCAATATTTTGTCAAATATTTTTTTGAAATAATTTTACAAATGATCTAAAAGCCTGAAAATAAAGAATGTAACAATCAACAACATAATAGGTAAAACTATATCCATTATTTTGCAGCTCTTGATGGCTCTCAATTTTTTTAGCTAATTAATCAAAATGAATGCAAAACTGATAAAATAATCCTATAGTTATTTATAGGAGGGTAAAGAAAAAATGAAAGGCCACTAATGCTTTCTTCTAAAGATCCCAAACAATGTAATTTGCAACTATTTTCATCAGGTTAAGTTAATTAAAAATATATATTTACCTCCACAAATCTATTTGTCAATATTCTGAAAAATAAACATTTGTTCAATACATAGAAAATAAATTAATTTAAAATGTTTAGTTATAAAAAAAAATATTTTTCTGTAAATTTTCTTTTACTACAAATAGTATTATATTATTATTTCAAGTTCCCTGTGTAATTTTCAGTAGAAGAGAATAAATTCTAGTGATTGAAGATAATGATGGATAAACTAGTTTCTGAAATTTCCTGTGTTCAAATATTTTATAAATTTCCAAGCAATAAACCATTTGATTGTTTTATTAATTAAAACATCACGTGATTATCAATAAAAAATTCAAAAATATAAAACCATAACAATACTTTTTTAATTTTATATATATATAATATGATAATTCTTTATTATAAAATATTGAACTTTTGCAACGTTCCAAATTATGAAAAAAATAAAGTAAATGTTGGAAATTCCAATTTTTTATTTTTTTGCTTTTTATGTCAAAAACAAACTTTATTCGCACTCAAAGGAAAATACATTAGATTGACCCGTATCCACGGTCTCATTAGACAACTAACAAGTAGTATATCAGAGATAGAAACAGTGATTAAATCAAAAAATTATACATATAAACAAGGATATGAGAAGGTTTACATTAAGTATAGCATGATTCACATAAATGTTAATATTCAATTACATTATATTAGATCTGATAAAGCATTGTTGATTGGCAGAAAACAAATTATAAGAGAGTTACAAAATGAAAATAATACAAGTGTGAATTTACCTTCTAATTGGTTCTTAAATAAAAGAGGCTGTGTTGATTTCAAGAAATCGTCAAATGTTAATGAATCGCCAGTCATCAAATGTTAAGATAACAGAATTGTGGGAAATCTGAATTGAACTATGGGTATTGTTAAGGGTTGTCTCGTTTTGATTATTCAACATTATATAGTTGATAAAGACTACAAAGTGTATAGTCGAAAGTACTTCTAAAAGAATATAATTTATATAAATTGTACTGTATTTTGATATATATATTGATTTGTATATTACATATATTGTGAAATGAATACAGATATCAAACTTTATTTATTACATATATATATATATTGTGTGTGTGTAATATTAAAAATGTGCTCAAAGTGAGATATTTTAATTGAATGGCAAATAGAAGTAATTTATTATGTGTAAGATGTTAATGCTGTTTGCATGGCAGTTAAAAAAGATTTTTATGGAATAGTCTTAGAGTATCACCTTAAATTTAATATTTATTAATCTAAAGGTGCAAGTTCGATTCCCATGCTAGTGCTATTGCTGATCAAGCCTGCCACACCAGAAGAGAAAAATAACACCATTTGAAATATTGTATTTTATATTTACTTATCTGCTGTTACTAGCAATAGAATGTTTAAATAAAGTTTGACTTTTTCTAAAAATATTTTATAGATAATATTAGGTGATAGATATATTCCAACATTGTTTTTCTTAATATGTCAGTGTTTTGTTTTGATTTAACCCAGTTTTCTTGGTCTTGCTTCTATAAATATTTACTGATGAATTTACATTTTTCAATAGACTATAATAAAACAATTATAATGTGTTGTGTTGTTTTTGTTTCTTATTTAAAATTTTAATGTTTTGTTACACATTCATATTCCAAATTTGTAAAATAATTTGTGAATTTTAGCTTTAGTTCTTTTTTTTCATTACTAACATCACATTCTATTATTTTTTGTTTTAAAAACTTTTTCCAGTTGTATTTGCATTTACATAATTTGAAACTTACTAATCAATTGTCAGTCATTTCCCATATTTATTCTACCATTTTTTATCATTTCTAGCCACTAGAAGATGTGGATTTCTCCATATTTAATCCAATTTTTCTAATATCCAATATTTTTTCTCTTTGTCATTTAAACAAATTTCTTTCATTTATTCAATTTGCATATGATATATTTTTGGATCTTTTGGCATTATTTTAAATACAGTTTAAAGTTTCTAACTATATATGCATTGTCATGTGTGCATTTCAGCCCTATTTTGTCCATTTGTGATTCTCAGTGATATTGATGATAAAATGGACATTTTTTTTCTATCTAAGCCTTATGATTTCAGTCCCTATTTGTTACTTTGAATATAAATCTACTTTTTATTGCATCATCTGATAGTTTTCTATTGTTTTTATGTAAAATTTCTAAATATCAGACTCATTCATGTAAAACAATGAAACACATCAATTAAAGTAACACCTTTAAAATACAGATGTCTTTTGCATAACCGCACTTGTTAATTTACGAGCTTGTTAGAGCTATTGGTACGCTCTCTATGTGCATTTTTGTATTAAAGTATTTTTATCAAGTGCACTCGTCCATGATTAATTTTATAATTAATTTTATCGAATGTATTTCCATCTGAATCCATACTATAACCAGTGTTTCTTTAGTGGCAAATTCTTCTAATTCATTATTATCAAACTATTTTCCCTCCAATATGTAAAAGACCTTTAAACATTAATCTTATTTGTAATTATTTTTTTCTTTTGCTTTCATTTGATAAGTTTTTCCTTTTTTAAAATAATGAGATATAATTTGTTAAAACAACAACATTATCTACAAATTCTTTATAAATTATAATACACAAAATACTTTTGATAAAGATAGATATAAACGTTTTGGAGAACATTTCATTAAATATAAAGTACAGCTTTTCACCAGGGATTCTAAGCAATTTATAGAGTCTATTTTTCAAAACTGAAAGCAAGTGACACCTTAATAAGCTTTGATATAAAAAGCATTACTTATTACATGAAAAAAGATTATGTCAATATGATAGCCTGAAAAACAGAATTCTATTTAATGATGGCATAATAAAAATATTAACATTCTGCCCAATAATAGCATGCTTTCCATACAACATAGAATTCTTCCAATAAAATAAAAATATGATTATGGATTCATCACTTCTCTTAATAAGATTAACATGGAAGATTTTGGAATTACAACTGTAAATGTTATTCTATTACTATCAATAATCTGGCATCAGTATTTTGATAAGACATTCACTGATATAGCTTCATAAAGCACCATTATTATAAACATTTTGGATATACATCAATAGCATATCTTCTTCAATTAAATTAACAGTAAAATTTGATAGAAGTACCAAAATTAACATTTTTAAATATTTTGGTGACAAAACAACTTTATGGCAAAGTCAAAACTATATATAAATTCACACAAATGGTAACATACTTAGCATATTAACATCAATATAACAAAAATGTTTAAGTTTATTCAGAACCCAACAATGAGGAATAAAAATATCAAGCATAGATAAACTATTATGAAAAACTGTTATCAATTATTTATTATTAAAAAACCTTAAAAAAAAAAAAAAAAACAATGTAATGTATTATAATAAATCTGCCCAATCCAAGAATGGCAGTGGAATTAGAAGAAATATGCAATCAATATAATAGCAGAGCACTTACCAAAGCCAGAACACACTGTGCCAAATCATAACTTCTGAAAACCTTAAACTCGAAAAGCTGAAACTAAAGAACGGCATTTTAAAAATATATTATATAGAGAGCTTGCAAAATAAGCTCTTAAACATTTTAAAATATTATATGAACATATATCAGTAAACTATCTATCCTATTGACAAATTAAATACTAAAAAAATAAAATAATGACTGCAGAAGGAGGGCTTCGGACAAATATACAAAAATATAAAAGGGGAAAAACACTTTCACTTGACAATGTTAAATAACTAATAGTTAACCAAACATAATAATCCCAAATACCTGAAAACAGTGATTAATTTCTTGAAAAAAAATGAAGATATTATGGTAATATATATATATATCATATGGCCTAATTTTAATAAAGCTCGTATTTACAAACATTATATATAGAGTTTGCAAAAACAAACTCTTAACAAGCTTTAAGAATACCCTCAACCCAGACTGTGGTTTCTGCATCTAGCATTGTCAGTGAGGTGTTAGGGATTAAAAATACTAGAACTAGCCTAGCACTTTATTTAATGCCTAACTATTGAGAAGAAAATCTGAAACTTTCAGACACTGATGATGCTAGATGCAGAAACCACAGTCTGGGGTTGAGGGTATTCTTAAAGGTTGGTAAGAGTTTGTTTTTGCAAACTGTATGTATAACGTTTGTAAATACAAACTTTATTAAAATTAGGTCATATGACATCTGACTTGATTTTTTTATCAATTTAATTTTAGTTTTTGCTATTAAGGTTTGGCGGTTTTATATTGCTAGAGCTATTAATATATGGTGTATCTGAACTTAGTTCAATACCATATGGATATTTGAGTTAGATAGCTGGGTTTTTGGACATTTGAATGTCTGAAAGTTTCAGATTTTCTTCTCAATAGTTAGGCATTAAATAAAGTGCTAGGCTAGTTCTAGTATTTTTAATCCCTAACACCTCACTGATGACGCTAAATGCAGAAACCGCGGTCTGGGGTTGAGGATATTCTTAAAGCTTGTTAAGAGTTTGTTTTTGCAAATTCTATATATAACGTTTATATATATATAATTTCTATTATCTCTTTTATTTGAAACAATAGCATAGCTATTAGTTACAACCCTATTTTCAATTTCATATCCATGATTAATTAAAATTCTATTCTAGTTTCTGATTGGTAATGCAGCAACGTCTGATGAAATTAGTATATTATTATTCAAAATGTCATATTTTATACTATCTGTATGTTGTTACCAGTAGGTGAATATATATTTAAAAAAATATAAATCACCTCGATGTGAAGCAATGTGATGTGATGTATTGTGACTTCTCCTGTTTTGGAGTCAGGAATTTCTCAGTCATTATGCCCAAAGAAACCTGTTAACCACCTCACCTTTTCTTTCAATTCCCCAAATTATTTTTACCCCATATTCTTCTTTATTCTGCTTCATCACATTTTCAGAATGTAATCTATGGCAACTCCATGGCCTTTACATCTAAACCCCCATATCTTTTCCCAAATCTAGCATAAAAACTAGGAACCCACTTTCTATATAATCACTTTGTTTATACTTATTGTCCCTCAACTTCATTATTTGTATCCTTTTTGCTTTCAGACATTTATATTTATTTAACAGTTGGCTTATATTTTCCATGTCTTCCTTACATAACTTGCAGACTAAATCCGTATATTTTTTTCCATTTATGTGTATATTCCTTTGTTGCTAAAAATTCTGTTTGAGCCTTAAATAGTAAATTACTTTTCTTGCTATTCATCATAAATTAACTCACTTCCAAAAGTCAGCTTACTTCTATATATATTTAAACTCTTTTTACTCTCCATACTAATCTTCCATCTCTCCAATTCCTTATTTTTTATTAACGTATCTATTTTTCTATCCCATTCCTTGCCACTATAACACTTAACAATTCTCCTAACATAATCATACCACCTTGTATATAGATAGATAGATAGATAGATAGATAGATAGATAGATAGATAGATAGATAGATAGATAGATAGATAGATAGATAGATAGATAGATAGATAGATAGATAGATAGATAGATAGATAGATAGATAGATAGATAGATAGATAGATAGATAGATAGATAGATAGATAGATAGATAGATAGATAGATAGATAGATAGATAGATAGATAGATAGATAGATAGATAGATAGATAGATAGATAGATAGATAGATAGATAGATAGATAGATAGATAGATAGATAGATAGATAGATAGATAGATAGATAGATAGATAGATAGATAGGATAGATAGATAGATAGATAGATAGATAGATAGATAGATAGATAGATAGATAGATAGATAGATAGATAGATAGATAGATAGATAGATAGATAGATAGATAGATAGATAGATAGATAGATAGATAGATAGATAGATAGATAGATAGATAGATAGATAGATAGATAGATAGATAGATAGATAGATAGATAGATAGATAGATAGATAGATAGATAGATAGATAGATAGATAGATAGATAGATAGATAGATAGATAGATAGGAAGAGCGGTCCGATCTGATAGATAGATAGATACGATAGATAGATAGATAGATAGATAGATAGATAGATAGATAGATAGATAGATAGATAGATAGATAGATAGATAGATAGATAGATAGATAGATAGATAGATAGATAGATAGATAGATAGATAGATAGATAGATAGATAGATAGATAGATAGGCAGGCAAACAGACAGACAGATAGATAGATGACTTATCCAACATTTTCTGCATACTATAATACCTTTCTCACCCATATTATTGCCTGCCATTGTCCATAATCCAATTTAAATACCCATTTTAGTTATTCTCTTATTATTTATAAATTGAATCTATCAAACATTTTCATTTTGCTTTCTGCATTTCTCATATAAAAACTTGACCATCCCATTTTTCCTTGAATTGCTTCTTTTGCTATCCACACATCTACAATTAATGCATGTCTTCCTACTTCTCTTTGTACTTTTTCTAAGTAATCTAATACCCCTTTGCTAACACACTAGCATTATTACCTTATGTTAAGTCTGCTAGTGCCTCTTACTTCCATACAATTTGAGCCATATCATATTCTTTTATCCGTCCCTTTTTTTCTTTGCTTCATTTGTCAATTTTTTCTCCCATTTCTCCAAGCAATTTCTCTGATTAGTTAAGATCTTTCCCAAATAATTATATCTATTCACCCATTTAATTTTATACTCCCCAATAAAAATTTTTTTTTTTCTCTTTCCTCAATATTAATTATCAATACTTTTGATTATGCCCTCTGTGAATAAATGTAATAGAGTACACATTTCAAAACTGTGAGTCCAAAAACGTACCGCTTTAAAACTGTAAGCTGTTATATGTTAAATATTAAAACATGGACTTGTTCAAACAATGAGCTTGAAATTTAAATAAGCAACAATCTTAAATTGTTTTTAAACAAACATGTTTACTATGCTTATACAAAGACAAACTAAACATTAGTCATTTTAATCTTTGAAACACCTAACACATATATATGAAAAAAAATTCCAGGGCATAATGCCATACTGAAATAAATATTCAAATATCAAATCACCTTCAACAGGAGATAATTTGATATTTGGATACTTATTTCAATAAAGGGTTATGTACTGGAATTTTATTTAGATAATTATACAGTTTAAATTTTCTGAAAGACATTTAACAAATCAACTAAATGAAGAACATAGTTCAATACATAACTACAAGCAAAATGTTATGTCACAAACTTCAGAAAAACTTTGGACACCTGGGTCTCATTTTATGCATTAGATAGGTTCCACAAAAGACCCACATAAACAAATCGCACAAAAATAGACTTAACTTACCTTAAAAAAGGGGGGGTAGGATTTGTAATTTTCAGGATTCGCATAAAAGCAAAGCAACAAGAAAAAATTACTTTAAAATTCATATTAAAAAAATAAGGAAATAAAGTGTGACGAATAAAAAATATCAAATATTTGAAAAAAATTGATACAAGACAAACTTTTTTACCTTTTTTTTATTAATTACAGTATTTAATTTGACATTTTTATCAGTATTTTAATCGTTATCACTATTTGTGAATGTGCGGTACATTTGTAAACTGGTAAGAAATCAGATTCATCGATGTGATGTGATGTAGCTTCTTCCTGAATGAAGTCAAGAATCTCTCAGCAATTATTCCCAGAGAAACTTGTTAGCTACTTTATTTTTCATTCCCCACTCTAATTTTTATCATATTCTGCTCCATCCCATTTACACAACTAGTGCCAATTTCAGTCTTGTGCTGTGTTAATGGTTTTCTGTTGACAACTGATTTTTACTACTGAAATAAATTTTAAATGTTCACATTTTGTTTCTATATTAAAAAAGTGAGGATCGCAATCAAAACAAAACGATTATACATTATCATTAAAAATATTATTTTCAGTTTATAAAATCAATAAAATCTTCATTATTTATTTTTAAAAAATCTACATTATTTATGTCTGTTGTTTAAAATTTTTGAATATTTATTGCGATATTTTTATATGTAAGTATAAATATATTATTATTATTTACTCATTAGTATGTTATTTATTCTAAATTAGCTTCAGGCCATGTTCACATTATACAACATTATATTTTTTGAAAAAAAAAATATTTCAAGTCAAAATAAGTTATTAGTAATTTAAATTTCTTGATATCTAATAAATATAGTGAAGTATGAAAAATATTAAAAAGAAACATGAATCGCATAACTTCAAAATCACATTAAAATAATCTGCATAAAGCAAAACCCAGGCATATACATAAATTTTAAAAAAAAGGGATAAGATCATGACATTTTAAATTAATTTTGCTAAATTTAGATTATTTTTAATATATATATATATATATATATATATTAAAAATAATGTTACAATATATATATATATATATATATATATATATTGTAACATGATGGGGCAATAAGGGGGTTTCACCTGGGGTGATGGCAAATCTTCATCAACCCTAGTAAATGAAAGAATATTGCAAAAATGAATTAATACAATATATAAAATCTTAAAGTAAGATAGTAAATTAATGTTTAATGTCACATAAAAATATAAGTCAATTTATATATTATAAAAGTGTGAGAGATCTTGATATCTCTCTGGGAGATCATGCCCAGTTAACTCACTTAGAGTTACTATAAATATACTTAACTTAATTCATAAGTATTAGTCAATCTTGTGACTGGATTGGAAATAGTTCTACTGTAAATCAGGCCAACTATTTAGCTTATATCAGCTTGGGGTAATTATTTAATCATTATTTTGATTGCATCAACCTTAATGCCAATCCATATGATATACAATCATAAAGACAATTATGCTAGGAAATTAAAACATGCTGATCATCATCAATGATCTGGTCTATTAATGTACTGGCCATTATAAACTTAATTTCTAGTAAAACTGACTTAATATAAAATGTAGTGCATGGATGGACTTTAAAGAATATATTTTAGCACCAAACCAGGACCCTTTATCAACTTTATGCCCATAAACACTAACATACATCACCTTTTTTATTTCAGAACATTATGCTTGAATCTATACCAGAGAACATAATTTTTTTAACTATTTAGAATCAAATCACTTCAATAATTTTAACAATAACATACAAGTTTATTAACAATAAACAAATAAATTGAAATTAAGGTTTTTAGAATATGACTATATACATATAAATTAAATCTTCTGATTTTGAGTAATATACAGTTTAAAAAACTTTCACATTGTGATTTGCAATACCTCTTAATGAGTTTATATAAACAATATAGACATCAATCCACGTATATGTGGTATGCTATAACATAATGATATATTAATTGTCAAAAAGTCATTAAAATTTATCTGTGTCAACTTGACATGCATACATGCACATAGACATACACCATAATAATTTCTAAACATATTTGAATTGCCATAAAATAAAAATTTTAAGTTATTACATTGTGATTTACATATATGTTCCAATAGGTTTACTTAAAACATAGTCAGCACCTAGACATGTGGCTTAATAATTTCTGAACATATTTTAATTGTCATAAAATAATAAAATAAATGATTAAAATTTATATATAAGGGTCTATCTGACACTCATTGACATATACACACAGATATATGGCATAATAATTTCTGAACATATTTGAATTGTCATTTAATTATAAAATAAATGTTCAAAATTTACCAATATTAGATTTACATAAAACCCATATTTATCCATGCACACTCATGCAGTCTAACAATTTATTCACATATTTGAATTGTCATTTAATAATAAAAAACATTCATTTTTTATTATATATGATTGATGAGATTTAATATATATGTGTGTGCATTTAGCAATTTATGGATGCACTGCCATTTATATCATGATATTTTTGATTAGACAAACTAATAAAAATATTAACATATTCATAATTATTTCCATGTTGAATATACATAAAATTTCACCTACATTTATGTATATAAAAAAATCATATGAATCAATTATCAGATTCTCTCTTTACTGATTACAGTTTTCTTTTTAAAAAAACTAGTCAATCTTGAAAGGATTATTGTTGGTTGATTAATTATAACTGTCCTTAAACTCAGATTTTAAATGATTATTTTCCCTTTGTTTTTTAATCTAATAAGATTTTTGAAGTCTTTTTCTTTTTTTCAAAATAAAATTTAAAATAATGTTTTTAATATATATATATATATATATATATATATATATATATAAATATGTATATATATATATATATATATATATATATACACATTTAAAGGAATATTATCTTTACTAATGAAATTATTTAAAATTTCATTATCATTATATATAACATTATGTACAATTGTATATACATTTATCTGTGCTTTTCAGCATATAGATGAAACAACATACGTATAAATTAATTCTTTTGCAAGCTGAGAGATTTCTCTTAGTGAGATTTGTTTATAGTCATAGCAGAAAAGTATAATTCAGGTAACTACAATGATCCCATTTCTGTCCAGGATTTGATAAGAATTCAGGTTGACAAGCTGCTTTCTATGACACGTTTATAGCTATGCAACACAAAAAGTTGGGTCATAAGCCTCCATGTGAATTCAAACTCTACCATCATGAACTTTAAAGCAGCTTTTGGATTTGCCCTCTTTGCAGGTTTTTCTCTTTATGGTAGTTTTCTGTCCTGATTGGAACTACCATGCTAGACAACTTTTCTGGCCAGCTACAATTACTGTCAACTATAACAAACTACAGCAAAAACTAGCCAAACAATTCTATTTTTTTATCAAATTTTTTTATATTAGCTAAATTGGTAAAAAAATTCATAAATTAAAAACATTTTTTCTTATCTCTAATTCTTTTGAAAGCAACTGTGAATTACAAGTTATTTTTGGAATGTTATCAAAGTATTATCTACAAATTTTTTTACATAAAAAAGATTTTTAATAGATAGAACTTTTATTCAATTAATTATAAAAGTTTCAAATTAAAAAACTTTTACAATTATCAGTAGACATTTTATAATTAACATACTTGGTTTTAATTTCAAAATCAGAATACAATATTAATATTTATATAGACCTTTTTAAAATTTTAACTTAAATAAAATTTTAAATTCAAAATTATTTAATCTTTTACTATGATTATTTTATTTCATAAATGTAGAAAATATCTACAACATTTTTGTCTCTGCTTATTATTACTTTTCTTTCAACTTATATATATATTTCTAGTTGATAACAACTACATAGATAGTTGAAAGTACTTCTATTAAATTGTGGTATATATTTGTTTTTAAAATATTGTTTACTGTATTAATTATTGTATTGTTTTGATTAATTATATATATTTTATTATAATTGGAATACAGACATTGATTAATAATATATATATGTGTGTGTGTGCATGTACATACACTCTATTATTGTGGGGCATATTTATAAAGTATTCACACATTTCTAAATAATAAAATTTATTATATTATGTAAACATTTTTTTATAAAATCAAAGGTAATGTATTTCTGTTTCATTAGTTTGAAAGAATAAAAGATAAACTACAAAGGTATTAACCTAAGGCACAAATGATAATGTTACTAATTTTTGCAATATCTTTTACTTATTCTGAAAAATAATAATATTATTAAGATTGTAAGTTAAAAATCATTGAATTACTTTTAATTTTTATTATGCTAAACTAGACATATACATTTACTCTTATATTATACAATGTTAAATGTCATCAAAAATGAAAATAAACAAAACCCATTGTGCTGTTTTTTTTCATATAAATTATAAAAAATATCATATGTAGCAGCCATTAGTAGCTGTTATATATGATATTTTTATTATTTTTTTATGTTAAATGTTAGAAGTTATTATATATATATATATATATAAAGTAAACAATACAGATTTAAAAGCTAAATATAAAATTTATAATTTTTTTAATATAAAAATACTTTTTAAAAGATTCACACAATTATAATCATTTATAAAGATATGTTCCTATATACATTTATATTTGTATTGTTTTTTTAAAAATAAATGACAAATATGAGCAGCTTTTTTGTATGTGCTGTAATAATTTTAGCACTTTTATAAGCTTGTTAATACTTTGGTAAAAAAACATGTTCTGAAAAAGTTCTTATAATTTAGCTACAATTTATTATATAGTGGTGTATATATATATAAGCCTAAGTAGCTCCCAGCAAGAAAAATATCTCAGCCATAGAGTTTACTGCTCATCTATATATTTTTATACAACATAATGATTGATGATGATGATGATGATTATTATTATTATTATTTTTATTATGTTTCAAAGAATTTTATTAAACAAATGTTACATAGATTCTTTACAACAAACGATTGCATTCTGTTATATAGGCAATCATAGGACTTTGGAACAAGTTCTAAATTTTAAAATCAATTGTATTTTACATTTTAAATAATCTGTTTGATGGTTATTCTGTTATAGGTTTGATGGCTGTCTTATGAGTGACCATGTTGCTGCTGCAATGTCTGGTGCGCTAATTTTGTAATCCCGCTCTTTTATTTGTTGAAGTTTTTTTGTAAATGTTGCTGGATGTCTTCTTGTATTGTTACCAAATGTAAATGAGCATCTTGTGCACCAGTATGCATATAGTAAAAAAGTTATTGCTCGTATTGTTGGGGTAGAGTTTTTTTTAAAAAGATTGTAATATGTTTATTAATGATATATTTTTCCTTTGGTAAGTTTCTATTAACAATTTGCGTATATTGGATAAACTTGTGCATGAATAGAATATATGCTGTTGTGTCTCTTTTGCTGTGTGGCAAAGATTGCAAAAAGGATCAATGTTTTTATATAGACGTCTGTATCGAAGGAAATATGATGTTGGTAGTGCATAAAGGTTTATTTCTAATATAAAATCAAAATATTTTGGCTCTAATGACCATTTTTTGAATTTTTTCAATAATTGATAATTGCTAATTCCAAGCATTGTTGTTTGTGTGTCTCCAGAATTTTCTGGGTATAATAGTTTGTAAATTTTCCAGTATGAATATTTATATGTTGCTTCTATGTTAATTTGAGTAGATATTGTTGTGATACTTTGTATTAGTGAAGATAAATACTGTGAATTTGGAGGTGGAGTATCCGTTGGTGTAATTGTGAGCAAACATTTTAGTTTAGGGAATTGTCTTATTGTTGATGCTAATATGTTGATTGATTTCTGTATATGGAATGAGTAAATAGTGTGCAGTCCTAAACTATTGTTTTCTGTAGATTTGCTAAGAAATTTAGCGGATATTGCAATGGATTTGCATCCCCATAGTAGTTTAGTGCATAATGATAATATTTTTGATTTGAAATGTTTAGAGAAATTTATTATTGGAGAAAAATATGTTATTTTTGTGGTAATTAACATGTTGAATAATTGAACTTTTGAGTATATGGATAGGTATGCTTTTGATAAAGAGTTTGAAATTTTGTTTATGGATTAAAGTAATTTGTTTTGTATGTTTTGCCTCATACCATTTGTTCCCAAGTAAAATGGAAATCCCAGAAAAGGAATGGGTTTGCCTTGAAAGTATTTAGTGTATGTTTTGGTTGTATATATGAACCAAGCTGCTGTTTTATTAGGATTGAATTTTAGTTTGAATTCAGATGAGTATTGATCTAATATTTTTTGTAGTGTTGGAAATTCTTTGCGTGATTTTAAAAAAATTATGATATCATCCATGTATGCTAAACATGGGATATTTTGTTGTGTGTGTGGAATTTGAATTCCGGCTATATTTTGTTATATTTTTCTTATTAGTGGATCTATGTAGAATGTGAAGAGGAGAGAACTTAGTGGTGATCCTTGTGAAATAGATTGTGATGGAGTGAATGATGTTGATTTCCTTCCATTGAGTGTGATATGAATTTGTCTATTAAAGAGAAGATTGGCAATTACATAGAGTAGTGTAGGTGGTATTGTGGTGTTGGCTAATTTATTAAGAAGTATCTTGATTGACACTGAATCAAATGCTGCTTGAATATCTAATTGTACTGCTATTGGTGCATATTTTTTTTGCTTTTGTATTGTAGTCATAAAAGTTTTAAAGAGTAATGCTGCTTGTCCTGTAAATGATTCTTTTTTTTTGCAAATTGTAGAGGTGATATAAGTGGAAGTAAGTGTTGTTCAATTTGATCTTTGATGACTTTTTCTAAAATTTTAATGGCTAATGTTCCCAAAGAAATAGGTCTTAGATTGGTAAGTGTTGATATATTATTTTTTATTTTTATTAAATGGCACTATGGCTATGGTATTTAGTTCTTTAAGGTTGTAGATTTTTTGAGAAAGATCATTTGCTAGGTTGCAAATATATTTTGATGTGAATTGGCTCAAATGTGCGAAGACAAATTTTGGTATACCATTTGTTCCAGGATGACATGTGGTTTTAATTGTATTAAGTTTACCTGCAAATTGTTGTATGTTAAATGGATAATTTGTTTCTGGTTGTCCAAAGTAATTATCTGAAGGTGTAAATCTTTTATGTTCTTGTAGTTTTTTCTTGAAGTAATTAAATATGGGTATTATCATATTCTGTCCTGCATAGGTCTTTCCTTCTATTTCTATTGCCATTGGTACTCTCAATTTTGGTGGATATCCTAGAGCCCATCTAATATATGCTCTTGACCATGTGTGTGTTTGTGAGAGACATATTTTTGCTTTTTTAATTGTTATGTATTCCTTTAGTTTGTTACATGTGTTATTGTAAATTTGTGTGAGCTTGTATATATTTTCCTGTGAGTTATGTGAAGGATGTAACATTGTAATTCTTTTGTGTATTTCATCCACTATTGTTAGAAGCCTTGAAGGTGATGGTGAGTTGTATGTTAGATGATTTATGTTGAATGATAGTATATTGATAAATGCCAAGTATTTTTGTATTGGATCAAGTATGATAGTATCTAGTTTTCGTAGCATTATATATGTTTCTGAAAATAGGAATTCTGGGGTTGATGTTGGAGTGAGCATACAGATTGTTTTTTCTAGCTGAGTGGTGGTTGTTTGAAATTTTGTTAAATTTATTATAAGTGTTTGTGATGAGTGATCAGAGAATGGAGATAGATTTAACTTAATATCTATTAGATGATGAAGCATTGGTGAGTAGAAGCATAAGTCAATCAGTGTTGCAAATCGTTTGTTGTGGAATGATACTGAATGTAAAGGTAGGAATCCTTCTCTACTCATAAGAGGTATTGTTAGCTGGTGAAGCCATTTGGTTGTAAATTGGTAGTAACTCATATTAAAATTCACCAATTAATATAGTAGGATAAGAAGTTGATGTTAACATAGAGTTTATTGTGAGAATGATATATGATATTACTGTAGGTCCTGGTGGAATGTAGACAAAGATGATGTTAATGGGTGTGATACGGTTATGAAATGTTGTAATTAATAAGTGAGAATCTATGTATAATATTTTAAAAGTATCAAATATGATTGTAGGAGTTACAATTATTCCAGTACCTGCTGACGATGTTGAAGCATCACGTGAATAAGTGCAAAAACCATGCTTATTTAAACCATGCTTATTTAAGTAGTTGGTTTCTAGTAGACCAAGTATATGTGGTTTTACAATACTTATCCATTTACTAAGATGTTGTAGTTTTGATATTGAATTTATTCCTCTAATGTTGAAAGCTCATATTTTAATTTTCATAAAGTAGTTTTATTGTATGTTGGATGATTGTAATTTTGCTTGGTTATATGTAAATTATGATTTGTTTTTTGTTGTTTTTTTTTAATTTTCTTGTGTTATAGTTCTTGTGGCATGGTTTGTGTAGTTGATGATCTTGTTTCATATGATGTTTTTTCTGCTTGATATTTTGTTGAAAGTTATTAAATTCTATTTGTATGTTTTCAGTTGGCAGATCAGATATGCTTGATTTATTATCCTTGTAATCTGTTTTAATTTTTTTTAATGTCAGCCTTTGTTTTGAGTCGTGCTGTTTTTCTTTTATTATTTTTGTTGTTGCTGTTGTTGTTGATGATGTTGTTGTTATTATTATGTTTCAACAATATAAGACTAAAAGGTGTGTTATATAGGTTTTATAAATGGCATTTCAAATATAATGATTGTTTTTTATTATATAAATTTGATTATCATTTTTGCTTAAAGTAAAAATTATATGAACATTGGCAATTGTACATGATTGTTGTTAATGATTTTTTGTACAACATAGCACTGGAAATAATAAAAAGGAAATGCTCTAACATTTGTCTTGAGGTTGACTGATCTGGTTAAATAGCTTTATGTGGTATTGAACAATTATAATGAAAGTCTGCAACATAGATTTTCATATAACTAGTTGTATTATAAAGCAGATAAAATGTTTGAGAAAGTTAGTACTGTCTACTCTGATTATGACAGATTATGCTTGACTGATCTCTAATAAAAAAAACCAGGTGGCTGCAAAAAGGTCAAGGGGAATTAGAGGGGGTTATGTTGTTATCCCATGCTTTTTGCTGATGTAATTTATTGACAAAATGTGGATGGAAGACTCTTGGTGTTGTTCCCATCAAGAAGGTGTAACAGGTATATTAGAAGACAAAGGAGGACAAATGTGACTGCATGTGCTGTGGAAATGTGAATCTTTGGATGGGTTGTGTTATGCAATTGTTGGAAATAGCTGGCTGCCTGTATGCATTTATCATAATTTGATTATGGAGTTTAGTGCTCAGCTGTTATTTAATCATCTTGTCTTATAGGCATATCCAACAGAATGGCTCAATATTTTTGTGCAGATGGTAATACCACAAGAAAAAAATTGTTGGAAGCATGTTCAGGTCGAGTCTAATTATGAAGTCAAAAACTTTGATTTCAGAGCCCATTTTTTTAAATTGGTGGAGAAGATGATGCTTATTTATCCTAAGTATGAAGAAGTGGTAATCATTGCTATGGTCTGAATAAATCTGGTTATATGTTTGCAGTATGTATGTTTGGAAATGTGGGAGAGATTGATTTAGTTAGTGATAACTAGGATTGAATGAATTAGATCTGTGAGATATATTGTTAAGAAAGAAGGTTTATCAGTAGGGATAAATTTCAACAGGCACTGGAGAATTTTGGAACTGGTTAGTATTAGCTGTTATTAAGTCAATTGCTTTTGGTATATAAAACACTCAAATAAGATACAAGCCTAGATCATTGTACAAGGGTTGGTGGTTGAGCTATTTTATGGATATTGATATGATCTTGCAACCCAGATCAAGTTATTGCACAAGAAGTTGATGGCAGAAATGGACATCTTTTAAAATTTGATAATAGGTGCATAGTATGCAATTTTTATGTAAATTGGTAATTTGCAGTATAGAATTTTGTAGTTTGGTTTGTATTACCTCATACCATGAGAGCCTTTGTAAAAAAAAAAAAGCCTAAGAATGGAGTGTGTTGTAACATGATTTGTTTGTGAATAGAGTTCATGCAGCAGTTTTTGGGATTAAAATGCAGTTTGTAGTCTGTTGTTCAGTCATTAATAATGTTTGCTATATAAGGAATTGTTTCTGGAAGTCAGGAAGACAGACATGTCATTTATGTTATCTTTGCAAAAAATGTATTGCTTCATGTTTGGTATTTGCAGTCTTGTAATTTTATTCTGAATTTGTTGTAAAACCAGATTTATGTAGAATGCAAAAAGTAATGATATTAGGAGTGACCTTCATGATACTTATGGCATGTGATCATTAAGAGTGATGTGCTATCCACCAGTTGCTGATTAGGTTAACCAGAATAAGCAGGAAGACAGTGTTAGTGAGCATCTGAATAAGTAGCTTAATTAAAACAGAATCAAAATCTGTATGTATTTTAATCTGTGCTGCAGTTGGGCAGTATTTTTATTTTTATTTTTATGAACTGAGTTTAGAAAACAGTTATTTTTGGCTGATGACACAATTTCATTCTTGATTAGTTTTTCAAGTAGTATTAGCGAACCCATGCAGATAGGCTGGAGGTTGGTTAAATCAGATATAGTCTCAGGTTTTTAGTAAAAGGCACTATGACAATTGGATACAAAGCTTTTACAATGTATATTTTCTGAAATAGGAAATTGACCAGACCATACATATACAGTATAGTGAAATAACTAAGGTGACTCAAGATAAATGCAGAAATTACATGAGGCCTAGGGTGACAAGAGTTTTGAATAAGCTTAGCAGAAAAATGGATGGTTTGGAAAGGCATAGTTATTTTTGTGGTCCCAAACAATGTACTCATGGGATGAATACATAATGTGTCTGAATTTTAATTTTAAAGTGCATGTATGTAGGAATGATCATATTATGTGCAGTACATACATCTATGTTAGTTTAAAGTGTCATAGCGACCTTTGATGAGGATGGGTGACCCAACTCTCAGTGTATGTATGCTCTTGTTATGTGCACTGCTAATTAGGCAATTTTTAATGCAATGTAGTTAGTTCTTCAACTGTTGGCAGACATGGTGGTAAGTTTGAATAATCCTGATTAGCTGTTGGTGTGTTTTGTGGGTGAGCTTAGTATTGTAAATTTGTTTATGGAACTCATTGGCCAATGCTAGATGACACAGAAGTGAGGGAATAATATATTAAGTGTTGTATACTAAATTATAATATGTGTAAGAATTCAAGAGACTTCTGAACTGGATCTATAGTCATTTGTTATAGGTAGTTGAACATGATATAGGATTTTAAAAATGTGAACTCAGTAATTCAGTAATAAGTGAAGGAAGAATCATGCAGATTATTTTATATAATTAAATGGATGTTGCCCCTGAAATTCATTAAGGTTATAAATAACTGCTTTTGCAGAATAGGCTGAGAATAAGGTGGGATTATATTAAGTTTTATTAGGTGATGCAATATTGAAGACTAAACACATAGGTTGATGAGTGTAACATGCTAGTTGTTGTAAAAAGTGAATGAACAAGGTGGTAGAAAATGTTGGGCCCTCATTAATGGAAAATTTAAGAGATGAAGCCATCTATTTATATCAGTTGAATAATGCAGAGTGAAATCACCCATTAATATGATTAGGTCTGGGCTATATGTGATGACTGTCGGTCTGGAAAGAATATAGACAAATACTATGTTTAGTACTACTATATGATGGTAAAAAGTGGCAATTAGTAAGTGCCCCTCAACATAATAGGCAATTGAAGTTGATGATAATATCAATGCTTTCTGATAATAAGCAAGTATTTTTGGAGCAAGCACAAAAGTCATGTCTATGGAAATATTCAGTGGGATTAATTTGAGATCTTTTATAAATTTTGGTTTCCATTAATGTGAGATGATGTTGAATAATTGTAATTTACTTCTGTAATGGTTGTATCTTTAATGGAAAATTGAAGCTGCAGACATTGAACCCTATTATTTTTAGTTTCATGAAGTATGAAGACCGTTAATAATGCTGGTGGAAGTTTTTTGCAAGTAAGAGACTGAAATGACATTTGTTTCTGCTAAGGTAGAATATTAGTGGGTGCAATCATTTGTTAATCAATTGCTACTGAAGATAATTGATTTTATTTGTAGAGGAGTCATGTTGGGATGGTGTTGGTTGTGGTTCAGAAGGTGAATAAGCAAGTAATCAGGATGGTTCAGTGACATGATACTTTGCATGATCTTGTAGGGATTGTCAGTAATTTGAGTGACGAGTTATATATAGTCTGTATTATTATTTTTTGAAGTTTATTGATGATTTGTAGGTCATCAGGTTTTATTTTGCATTCATTAGAGGATGGATGTGGAGAGGAGTTGTATGGGTGATAAGCATGGTGCAAATGTTTTTTTTTTTAAATTTAGTGGTTTTGTTTCATATAAGGTGGGAATTCTGTCTGTGTTTTGATGTTGGTCCTTCTCATGAGGAAGCTGGTCATTCATGCTATAACCTGGCATTCTTGTTGAATCAAGGAGGTAGCATGTTGACTAAGACATTTGTTCCTGTGTGTGGGTGGTGTCCATTGACATAAATCATAAATCTGATCTGGTATGGAGAACTAGCCAGGATATTGTTGAACAATCAGATTGGTTGTTGTTGCAGACTCCAGCAGAGGAGTGTTCAGATAGTAATTGTTTGCTGGCTGTTTGCAAATATTGTTTTGGACTTAGTTGATGAATGTGGGACTGGTATATTTAGGTACTGGGTTGCATGATAACCCTGCTGTTCATAGGGATAGCATTGAAATTTTCAAACTATGAATGTATAAACACAGCATAGTCTCTTGGTCAAAAATTTGGGTAGGAATATTATTCAAGTCGGTCTTTTGAATTTTTAACTGTTGTATGGAATATATATATATATATATATATATATATATATATATATATATATATATATATATATATATATATATATATATATATATATATATATATATATATATATATATATATATATATATATAGGAGTATACTTGAGAAGAATAAATTGCTTTGTCAAAGAGATGCATTATCCATTGGAAATCACATGACATGTATCTAAAATAAGTATTATTCAACACTCCAGTGATAATGTTGTTTAAATTTTGATCAACTGTTATCACTCCATAGTTTCCAAGTATCTTGATTTAACTTTGGAATCACTCCATTTGGGTAATCTGCAAAAATTCACTCCCTAAATACCTAGGATGTGGATGATCAGTTATCTGACTGACTGAATCATACTTCCAATGCATTTAAATGGCATCATAGTCAAATTGCCAAGAGAACATTTATAGAGATGTGTTCATATCAGTGACTGCTAACACTAGATACTAGGATAAAAATCTCTTAAATGTGATATACAGATCCCAGGTGATAGTATAGAGAAAATATGTCATATTTGCTAGTGTTTCTGATATCAAAGATGACAGAGGATTGAATCTATGATATCATTGATAAAAGTTTTGCAAAAATGTGAAAATATTATTATTATTAGTAGTAGTAGTAGTAGTAGTAGTAGCAGTAGTAGTAGCAGCAGTAGTAGTAGTAGCAGAAGTAGTAGCAGTAGTAGTAGTACTAGTAGTATCAGTAGTAATAGAAGCAGCAGTAGCAGCAATATCAGCAGAAATAGAAGTAGCCATAGCCATAACAGTAGCAGTAGCAGCAGCTGAGGCAGCAGCAATTTAGGGATAGTTTAGTAGCAGTAACAGTAGCAGCAGCAGTAGCAGTAGTAGTAGTAATAGTATTGTTATTTTTTTTCTTTTTTTCCCCATCTTTTTTAATTATAAGTAAATACCTGAAATAACTCAACATTCTTTTTCTCTTTACTTTTAAATCTTTTTAAGATAGATTTAACACTTTCACTCCAGTACAAATCCTTAAAACATATAATTAATTTTATCTGAAAAAGAGGAATGATCCCAGAGCACTTTGTAAGAAGCACTCATTAATTGAACCAATTTTTAATCTCTTACACATTTTTATCATTTATTCAATATATATATATGAAAAACAAAAAAACAAGTTAAAAACTTGCTAACGCTTGTATTTATGTCAACAGATGGCATTCTACCAAAAACACCATCAAGCGTATGTTTACATAAACATCAGAGCATGCATTCACTATCTCTAACTTTAATTCCACTTTCAGATCATGATTTCAAGCTATTTGCTATCATCAGTGAAAGACAGGAATTTTAGAAACTAGATCTAAACACAAACTCTGAGCGTTTATGAAACAGTTTCTATTCAGCTTGCAAGCGTGAATCTTTTAGACACATAATGTCTTCACACTCAGCATAGCAAGCCAGATAGCTATATGGGTATGATCTCAGTTCAGCATCACCACATAGTAGAAGCCTCTGCAATATATATCATTGCTAGAAAGACCTCAAAGGTACATTTATGAAAAACACACTGCTTTATAAATATCAAACTTTCTGCATTTACAACTTTAATACTAACTATTTAAGATAATACTAGAATATTAATTACTTTAGATTTTACTAATAAACCAAAAATTATCTCTAGTTCAATTATGAACTTTAAACTTTAGTAATATACTAATGTAACTGGTTTTTTTTTAATTTTATATAAATGATGGGCTAAAGAAAATCTTTTGTTTAATAAATGATTAGTAATATTTATTGATGTCTATGTCTGAAGTGATGTGGAATATTGTGAGTGCAAAAGATTTGATATTTATAAGACAAAAGTCTAATTATTTTGTAGTGGTAAATGTTGAACAAATTACAAATATACAAGATTGTGCACCTTGATAAGCATTTATTTTTTGTTCACATGTCTTTATTCATATATTTCAGGTATATGGAATGAAGATTTGAATTATATCTAAAGTAAATAATAATTCCAATTTATTTTCTAAATTTTATAATAGAAATACAGTTTTATTCTATATTTAAATTAAAATTAATAAATACATCATTAGTAAATGGTGATACAAATATATGTCAGCAACAATATTTTTTAGCTTAAAAAATACATGTTTTTGCTGAAATTCAAGTTTTTAATTTGTACCTAAAATTTAAATTGCATAAAACATGATTTGACAATTAAAAACAACTTGTGATTTTGCATATCTGAAAACATTTTAGAAAAGTCTACAAGTTGTGCAAACTTGATGAGATAATAAAAAACTGGAAAAATAGATAACCTTGGGATGAGAATTCTGCATCACAAAAATAATAAATGTTTCTTTAAATAATATAAAATATGAAACTAGGGTCCTAAATGCTTGTTTTCAACTATTGTAGGCATACAGACAGCTAACTTTCTTTACTCAGAAACTTGAATTACTCTGTAAAAAGAAAAAAATACATTTAAATACTCTATTTACTAGAATCTATCTCTTATATTTTTATATTAGCCTTATAAATAATGTGCATAAAAGTTATATATATATAAGATATGTGATATGACAGATGACTAGTGAATAATTGCATGGCAGTAAGAGGTATAGAGTTAATGGAGACATCAATGCTATAAGGATGTAAAGGAAAATTTTCTTGCATCCAAATCATATTTAATCTGATTATATTTAACACTCATAATGTCAAAATTCAAGTTTAGCCCAAGTAATGATAATTAAAATTAAATAAATTCCTACAATATATATTTTAAAATAATTTAAGTAAAAATTTTATATTCACATATTAATCTTTTATATTTAATCTGAAAGTATATTTACTAAGCATGTATTTTTTGTGTGTGTGTATTTTTGATACTATCATGAAATTGTCATTTAGATGTCTGGGATAAACTCATTACTCTGAAATAGAAAACTATTATCTCTCCCCATTCCTATCCACAATAGAGAAACAACTCCAAATAATAATTTATAAGGCAAAATAATTACTTTTTTATGTCTGAATATTAGATTTTATCCTTAACTAAGTTGAAGCACAAAGTTAAATTTATTAATGAGAAATTTCAAGGATTTATAAATAATCATTTGTAATAAATATTGCACAAAGCATTCTTTTTTGAACTGGACTAATTTTTGCAGAATCACATACATTAATCCATTGGTAACTTTATAATTGTGCACTGTCATGAAAATAACATTTTCATGGCATTTTTTGACAAACTTAACCCAACAATTTTTATAAATGATGACACGTAACTTTATTTAGAACAAAATGGTGACCTGTAATGTTATTTAATGAAAATCAATGAGCATGTATTTACATTTTGAAGTGAATCCAATTATTTGCAACAATGACAAAAACTAATCTTATTTTGTACAAAATGTTGATCTATAACTTTATTTACTGAAAATAAATGAACATATATTTGTTTTTTATTTTGTAAGAAATAATGTTGCAACAACGAAACTTTTACCAATATTCATTTATTCGGAAAAAAGTAAAAGTTTTTTTTTTTATAATCACTGGAGAAAACTTAAGTTTTTTATGTCTTGCAAAATACAAACAAAAGCATAGATATGATTTAAATGAAATTGTTCATGTTCTGGAAGCTTGCATGTTGCCATTTTTGAAGTAGCTTGGATTTTTTCTCAGAAAACATGCTACATGCACAAATTTATAGTTATTCCAGTTTATAACTATCTTTGGAAAGTAATGAATTGCATTGATAGGCAGTTTCCAAGTTTTAATCATTCCATTGGATAAAAAAGTTGGTCAAAAATTCACTCACCAGAAATTAAAGCTGTACAGTAAATCACATATATACCTTACTTTTGCCATATGATGGATTTGTTATCCCAGTATTCATTCATAACATCACAGCATACTTTAAATTGTAAAATTAGCAGCAAAACAAACATTTTGAATACCATTTTTTTCTTGATTGAAATATTATCTAATATTCATGTAAAAAATAATTATTTTCCTTTTTACAACATTGTAAATATGTTTTATTTGGTCTTTATTTAGTCATTTGTATGTACCATTGACTTTCATCACATCAGGTCTAATATGTAAGTACTCAAAAATCTGAAATCACATGTGTTACTAATACTTCGTTTTCTAAAACAGTATGATATTGGAATATGCATATGAATTTTATTTTCATCCCTTGAAGAAAATGAACCTGCAAGAACAAGATATGTAGAGCAAACTGCTATGTGTAAATTGCATGGACAAATTTAAAATAAGTGTAATCAAATCTGATTGTCTTCTGTAAGTATTAAAATTACTTAAGCTTGGCCTAATTAATTTTCCTGCATTAGATAAAACTATTTAAAAAGCTCAGGAGAGTGTAACTAGTTATTCATATTTAATATCTAAGTTCAATTTTCTCACATCTGTATTATATAATCATCAAAGCATTGGGCAATAGAGGCCAGACTCAGACTCATTCCCATTGTGTCTTTAAAAACCAAGAATACAATTCTTTAATGCTAATATAAACTTTATATTTATTCTGTAGAAGGACTTCCATTTCTCTAAGGTCTGCTTGAGAAAAATCTATGAATTTAAGAAAATATAAGACCTATATATATATATATATATATATATATATATATATATATATATATATATATATATATATATATATATATATATATATATATATATATATATATATATATATATATATATATATATATAACTCAATTCTCAATCAATGAACATACCATAACTATAAGAAGCATTCTTTGAACAAAATCAATAAGATCTTTTAATTTAAATATAAATAAGTCCAAATTAAAACTTAACAAAGTTAATAATGACCAGCATATATGGATAAATAAAAGACAAATTTTCAAGTTGTAATTTCACACAAATATGCATCATAAATAAACACATATTAACAAATAAATTATTCTAACAATCCTGTTTTGCTTATAACTTGTAAATGTATTGATAATATTTCTATTACATCTTGACTATGAAATAGTTTTGTATGCAGCAAAACTTTAAATTATGTAAATGAAAATATTTTATTAAACAATCTAGCTTGGCCTGGATATTGATTTCACATTAAAACTTGAGAGCTAAAAAATAAATATTTCTATTTTGTCCCTTTTTTATCAGTAATCAAAATATTATATAATATATTTGACAATATAATTTAACTAGTTCTTTTTTTCTTTTCACTCCTGATAATGATGATTGTTATTCCATTATTTAATATATGGAATACATTTTTGGATGGATAATATAGAGCACATAGGTAACAACAAAATTAATTAAAAGTAGTTCCCTTCTTTAATAACTTAATAAACCATCAGAGAAATGAAGCAGTTAATTCAATAGGCACAAATCTAGAGATAACAATTAATGTTAAAGTTATTTAAAGCTTTATAATTAAATTTTAAATTCAAAGTTATAAACAAAGTGTATTCTATTTTTTTTCTTCTAGTTAAACTTATAAACACTTAGTTAATTCAACCTCTAATGTTTTAATGGATATAAATCAATATTTATTTCAATGGAGCATGATGACCCTTATGTAACATTTTCCAGGTGATGTATAATGAAAGAAATAGCTGGTGGTGGTAGTGTCTTCTTTCTTCTGAAAGAATTATTCATAGAAATATCGTTTTGTTTACAAATGATAGTGAACAAAACGATATAATTAAAGAATTACCATTTCCAAAATCAAATTGCTGCTGATTTATAACCTTTTAATAAGATCATTATATCTAGAACCATAAAAACTTTAGAACTGAGTCCAAAATAATGTTTGTCAACTATCTTTTTATTTTATATGTTATTCTAAAATTTTCAGAATGCTGTAGAACACTTTATTGATTTATAATAATATTTAAATAAGTATATTATATACACTTTTTAAGCTAAATATAATTATAGGAAGCTCCCTTTGTCATCCATATACAACTGATACACGTGACCGCATACATGCAAAAAGGATAACTGATCTCCCATTTACATATATCATAGTAATTACTATTATTTAAACCATAAAATATATGTGTAATTTTTAAATTACAAACCACATTATATCACAAATCTTCATAACTTCAGACTGTTAAATAATCCAATTTATTCGGTCCTCTTTTTTCATTTATTCAAACATTTTTATTATCTTTCAAATAAAATTTTAGCCAAAATAAAGCTCAACTTTTGAGAATAATAAGATAACTTTGCACACATGTTAGCTTGTTATCATTATTTCATTATACTTATATTCCATTTTAAATATTCACTTAGTTGATCGTTTGTGTACACACACATATATATATATATATATATCTTCATTTATGCACATGTGCATATAATCAAAAATAGACATTTATAATAAGTCAAAAGGAAATATATAATTGAGCAATTTGAGCTTTCTTTTAGCATGGCAAAAATATTGATAAATCATTAGCGCTTTAGTGATGATTGTTTTTATTCATCAGTTTGCATAATATTATGATTTTGCCTATTCATCAGTTACGGTTTTATTTATAGAAATATTAACGTAAAATAATCAGAATTGTTTGATTTAGCTGCTAAAAATTGAATTATTTTGCATTCATATTATTTAAATATAATGAAAAATTTTAAATAAAATTCATAACTATAAAAAAAAAAGGTTTTCAGTAAAATAAAAATAAAAAGTATTTTTCAACCAATTTCAAGATGTACTCATCATTAATTTCTCTGGCCTTATAAGTAGAAATGCTACATTTCTCATATTTTCTTCTAAAATTATATGTTTATTAATAAAAGTCTAAATCTTACCCAATTATTAATCAATGTATTGAAAAAGATATGCAAATAATTTTGGAAAATAGGACTTATTGTTGCCGAATGTCATTGATTTACAAATAGCTATCTTTTTTAAATAACGATCCATAACTATAGTCATAGTCAATATATTGTAAAAACTAACTATAAATGTGTAAATAATTTTTGAAAATATGTTTTTGTGTTCAAGATCTATCACGAAAGAACAAAATATTTTATATGCATTAACTAATATTGACAGGAATTCCTACTAAACAGCTGAATGATAGTCAGCCCTTTCTAATACCATTTAGAGCAACAGAAATTCAATTTCTTTTTAAAAAATACTGACCTATGCACAATTTTTTAAAATTAAAATACAGTAAAATGATCATAAAAAAGCAAAATCAGGCCAAAAATGGCCAAGAGATGTCACACCATTTTTCCCAGTTATGAAATAAAATTATCTGACAAAAGATTAAAATTACATAAAAACAATAGATTAAATCGAATCCCTCAATGATTTAAACTATAGTTCACAATATTTACTTTAATTTTAAACTAAACGATTTCTTTTAATATTTACAAACACAGGCCATTAACCTCCTCTTACATATGTAACTAAAATTACCACAAATTCAAAATTAAACAAGACTATACAAAGGATAAAAAATGGCACAACACATCGAATGGTTTCCCTGTCAAAATAGGCTTGTCAAATGCAAAGGACTAAAAAGAAATATCAACAAATATGTATTACGTATACTTACTGCAATTCCTAATTAAATCCCACACAACTTTAATCTTAATAAAACTCTTAGAAAAGTTAATTGCTTCGGAATCATTAACCCTTAAACCGCTAATTTTATTATTGGTTTATGAGATAAAAATCAAATCTTTTAATTGGCCAACTCACAAACTGAAGACAAAGCCTATTGTTAAAACATATTCGCCTATAATATTAAATTCAACTCAGATACGTTTATAAAAAGTATATTATTAATTTTTCAGGTTATGAAGAGAACGAAAGTTTTTTCAAAAATAAATTGCTATTTATTTATTCTAAAATATTCAATATCGGCAACATAAAAGCTATAATATAAACAAAAAGATCGTTTTTACGTTATAGAAAAGTAAATATTTCTTTTTACTAAATCTTCAACATTTTTACAAAAATCTTCGATATTTTTCGAAAATAATTTTGTTTTTTTAGTTTACTTTTTAAAAATTATTTTAATTTGTCAAATTATACTTTTTTTAATACTTAAATCACATTCGAAATGAAAATCTCAGCGTTTATCTTTATTTTCTTTGATCAGGCGGTTTCTTTGTTTTTTCCAGACAATCAGAATGTCTTTGTCGGCTGAGAACTGGCTGAGAACCAATCACGAATAAGCTTCTTTCTTTGTTTAGCTTTAAATGCAGTTTTTTTTTTATTTTTTAGTTGTAAAAGAATTTGGAAGAGGGCACCATCGTATAGAACTTTTAAAAATCTATTTAAAAACCTATTGAACGAATATTTTCGTATAAAAACAGCTGAGTTAGAGTAATGTCAGATGTCGACGAGGAGCCTCGTAAGAGGCGGGCAAAGAGTTAATAGTAAAGATTCTTTAATTTTTCTTTTTATTTTATTTCTTTTAACTAAGACAAGCATAGTCTCATCAAAATTAATAACATGATCATATCTCTTTTATGGATATATAAAGCAGAATTAAAATATTTATTTTTAACCCTACTTTTATAAAAAAAAATTACTCTGATTTATATACAACTTTTTATAAAATCCTAGTCATAATATACACTATTGTTAAAACAGGCAAAACTCACTATATATATATATTGCCACACACAGCAAGCTAGAGTAATAAATGGATGCCAGAAAGCTTGTGCATAAAATTTCCATTTAGTGCCTACTCATGCAATATCCCCAGACTAGTTTCTGGCTTATGGCATTCATCAATGAGGAGCCTTGGATCTGAGCACACTTTATCTAGATCTTAGGATCTAATGCAACCCTCCCTCAACCACCTTTTATCTCCATTTAACTATAAAACTATGAGTCTTAAACTGAAAACACCTTTATGTTTTCAATCCAATCCCACTAGCTTATATAGTCATATGGGTCTGAACCCAGTTCAGTATCCATACATTTTGGTGTCTTTGGTTTTTTAATAACCATAGTCACCACTATCCTATTAGACAGGATTGGTTTTAAAACAACAAACATCACATGACCACCTCCTCTTATGCTTGTGTATAACTGTTGTTAAAACAGGCAAAACTATATATATATATATATCCCCAGACTAGTTCCTGGCTTATGGCCTTCATCAGTGAGAATCCAAAGACATCAAAATGTATGGGTACTAAACTGGATTTAGACCATATGGTCATATAAGCTAGTGGACTTGGATTGAAAACATTAAGGTGTTTTCAGTTTAGATTCATTGTTTTGTAGTTAAATGGAGATAAAAGGGGGTTGCTGGAGGGTTGCATTAGATCCTAAGATCTAGATGCAATGCTCTCAGATCCAAGACTTTTCACTGACGGGGGCTATAAGCCAGAAACTAGTCTGTGGATATTGGATGAGTAGGCACTAGATGGGGATTTTATGCAACAGTCTTCTGTCATCCATTCATTACTCTAGCTTGCTGTGTGTGGCAATATATATATAGTGAGTTTTGCCTGTTTTAACAACAGTTATACACAAGCATAAGAGGAGGTGGTCATGTGATGTTTATTGGCTTAATATACACTATTCCAAGAATAGACTTTTTATCAAATATCTCCTTTGTATTATTTAATAAATTATTTAAAATAATATCCCTCTTCCATGTAATTTTTTATTGAAAAACAAATTAATCTTCTTATTTAAAATTATATAAGGAGAATTAAATTATATATTTTTTATCTGTCACATTACTACAGTTATTAACGGAACTATAACTGCTATTAAATAGAATACTCTTAACAAATTTATCAGAGTAGTTGCATACATGCAAAACTTTACACATTTAAAAGAATTCAACCTACTCTTTCCTCTTTCTCCTTTTTATTCAAATATTTTGTTTTTAAAAAAATCATTATAGAAATATTAGCATTGATATTTTATCTTTTAATACTTTAAATTGTATAAGTTTTTTCATCTTGTAGTCAATATTTTTTAATAGTTTTTTATACTGTAATCTCAGTTAAATTGGTGTTTATTTTGTTAGTTTTCCCCAATTTAGCTTTTAAAAAATTAATATCTTTTGAAAAAAAAGATATTTTTTTTGCTTATAATTAATAATATTTTTTTCAGTAACAATTGTGTTTTTATCTGAAATTTTATCACTTATCTTCATTTATTAATATTTTAAAAGCAAACTTTGTTAGTATACTGTTCAATTTTTTCAACATTAAAGGATGCAATTATTCCATTTTTATTTAATTTATCATACTTAACTTACAACTTCTTCTGAGTTTTAATAATTTACTTATAATCTATTACACCAATAATTTGTTTATATATGACTTAATTTTAAAGTTTTGATATTTTTTCCCAATTGAATTAAATTAATTAACTGTTATTCTTTATTAGATTTCCACAAAGTTTAAATTGTTTTTAGAAATATCAAATTATAAGTCAACATCATATTTAAACACAATATTTTAGCTTTTCAAATATAAAAAAAGGAACAAAATGAAATATGTAATCAGAAGAATTTGGTATTGTTTTTATTGCAGTAATTGCTAATAATAATATTTTAAGAACAAAATAATTATTTGAATTCCTCTTGGTTGGAGTGCTTTTGGTAGAAATAACTTGATATTAAAAGGAAATATGCCTATGTGTTTGAAAAGAAAGGTTTTTAACAAATGTGTTTTACCAGTTCTTACTTATGGATCTGAGACTTGGACACTTAATAGAAGATCAATACAGAGACTTCAGACCACTCAAAGAAGTATGGAGAGATGTATGTTGGGAGTAACAAGAAGAGATCGAAAACGCAATGTATGGGTAAGAGAACAAACAGGTGTTACTGACCTCATTGAAAAAATTAAAAGATTGAAGTGGAGTTGGGCTGGACATATTGCTAGATGATAATAGATGGACAATTGAAATTTTAAACTGGATTCCAAGAGATTGTAAAAGACCCAGAAGGAGACCACATGTAAGATGGATGGATGAAATAAGAAAATGTGTAGGGGTGATGTGGAGAAGAGAAGCTAAAGATCGGAGAAGATGGATTAAACTTGGAGAGACCTTCATCCTGCAGTGGATTGATAATGGTTGATAATGATGATGATGATACAAAAAATCATTGAATTATATGTTTTACTTTTAAAATCATACAAAAGCATGAGTTCTCTCAAAAAGCTCTTGCAATAGTTTATAGGTCTGAGAAAAAAATATATCAATCCTCAGCATGTTTGGCTTGTTTGTGTTAGATTTATTTGCACAATACAACATTGTAAATATTTTATGATAATAAGTCAGTATTGTTTTATTTATAGTTTTTGTCATCAAATGAACAAAGCAATTATAGCTAACATAACCATAGTACTATTAGTGTTACACAGACTCATTGTTAGAACTCTAAGAGAGTTAAAATCTGAAAATCATTTTTACAAATACATTTTAAATAAGTGGATATGTATTATTAAATAAGAAATATTACTGATAATTTGAAACATGAACAGGCATTCTGCTATATAGCACAAAGATGAAATGTTCCGTTAGTGGGATTAAGTTTATAATTGTTATTGATTATATAGGAAACAAACTAATTGACAAATATATGAAAAAAATTAAAATAATATAGAATATTCTACGTTAATGATGTTACTATAACTTTCAACAGAATATAAAGAGAATATTTAGGCATATTTTTCAAAAAAATGATGGAAAGATATTTTTAAAAAACTATATAAAAGATTTTTTAAAAAATAATCCTAATTTATAGTCTCAGACCATAGCAACTTTGAAATATTTTAAAATATAAGATGATTAGCTGATGCTAAATAAAGAAAAAGTAAATATATAAAAATAAGAAGTCAAGAATAATAATCATAAGAAAAAATATATAAAAAAATTTACATAAACTATGAATAGTGAAAATATAATTAAAAAAGCATATATATAAAAATAAAAATACTAATTGAATTTCACTATCATATTCAATAAATTTAAATAAAAAATTGAATGAAAAAAAATCCAGAATATATCAAATTAGAATAAAAATTAATTAATTAAAATTTTATAGATAAGTAGGTAAATAACCTAAAAATAATAATAACATTAGAAACAAAATAAGGGTATTTTACAAAATTATAATCATTGTAGAAAAGAGTCAAGGAACGTGGAAAAATCAATAAGGAGGAAATATACAAAAGCAGATTCATACAATCATTTTTTTAATTATTGTCTTAGACTGAATTAGAAACAATATATGCAGATGATAAAATAAAAATCTATAAAAAAATTGTATTAAGAAACTTTGGATATTGAAAAAATATATAAATAGGTATGCTAAAATGGTTAAAAAATCAATGCAGTTAGTTAAATAAAAAATAATCTTTACAAGATAACTGAAAACTTTAAAAATGCATTTTAAAAATAGTTTATATGTAGAGTAGATTTGTTATGATATAGTATAATGTTTTTATTTCTTTAGTAATTTATATATTTATTTTAAAAATAATATATTATATTTATAATGATGATCACTAGGAGGAATTGCTATAGAATATTTTATGGCATATCATAAATAGCTGCAAACATCTTAAAATTATCATGAATGAAAACATTTTGGTGATATAAATAATTTTTAAAATTAAATTATTTATTCTTCAGTTTATTCTAAATTCATATATATATATATATGTATGTGTGTATGATCCCACGTGGGTGCATGCATGTAAGTGTGTAAATATTTAATGCAACTCCTAAGGCTGAACTGTATAATATTTTTTTATATAAAAATGCTGAATGATCCATATCAAAATGACTAATTAAACAAATAAGGTCATTATAAATTTATGTATGCAAATTGAAATAATACAATCCTTGTATAACACTATATATATATATATATATATATATATATATATTGTACCCTCACTTCCAGAAATATAATATAACTTAAAATATGACTAGCTCAATTAAATTGTTATGCTCGACTAAAATATGTATAACTATTATTAATATATTTTTATAATACTATATCTTATCAGATTTAGTACAACTAACAGAAAATTAATATAGTTTAATATCATGTACTAACTAAATAAGTATTTATTAAATCATGAGACTATGAAGTGAAGTTACAAGTGGTAATATGAATTTACATTGAGCCTATGTCTTCTAAGACATTATCTCAATGGCATAAGAATACTATTACCTCTTTATTATCTCACTAATACATCTATAGTATTCCTATGTCTTTTATAAAAAATTAACTAACTTCAATAATAGTAATAAATAAATTTCAATCTTTTATCAAAGAAATATAACTAAATAATCTCAGGTTCTTTTAATTATCTTAAAGTAATAATACTTCTTGCAGATAGGCATGATAAGGGATTTAATATCAGACCTAACTACACCTAACCTATAATAATAATAATAAATAACTAAATAACAATCTCCAGTGTATAAGTTAACCTCATCTATTTTATTATACTACTAATCATTAAGAAAACAAGTAAATCATCTACATGTCTTTTATCTTCATATAGTATCTAAATTAAGAATATAATAAAATATTATAATTTAATAATATGTGGCAATAAATAATATTATACTCTTATATTGTGCCTTATAATTATTTTTGTGACCATTATAACATAATATGTTAATGTCAATGAATTTCTATAAATTATATTAAGAAAATACTGTATTTCTTTTTAAAAATAATAATAATAATTTAATTCATATTGTGCAAATCTTATGTTTTATTCAAATTATCTGTTGTCAAATGCTGTGGTGCAAAATAATGAATTCGACACACTTTTAAAACAACTTAAACAAATTTATTTACATCAACTTTAATAAACAACTTATATACATTATTTACATTATAAGTGGAAAATCAAGAAAATAAAAATAAAAAAAAATAATAATAATACAAGATTCTTACATTGTTGTTATTTCTATAATCCAAAATAAATAATCCATACATTTCTTAAATGTTTTATTAGTAACATGTAATTGAGTCTATGAATTTATATTTTACTAGATATCATTTATAATCACTTAGTACAATAGAAGGCTTTTATGTGAAATATCACTTATGTAGCACATGTAAAATAAACAAACTTTAATAATTAAAATGCTACTCCATTTAAGTATTATAGCTATTTCTATTATAATGTAACTATTATGTATTACATTTATTATTAGCATTAACTAAATATCAACTAATGTATAGATTAATATAACTTTGTAACATTATATGACTTTTATTGATTACATAATTATTTAATTCATTCTGATGTAATTTCATAATATATGTCTTACCAAAATATGCAATACATATATGTTCTTTTCTTAATAAACAGAGCAAAACTCTCCATACAGTATTGCCACCTGTGCTAAACAGAGTAATCAATGGATGCCAGAAGGCTTGTGCATAAAATCCCTATCTAATGACTACTCATCCAATATCCCCAGACTAGTTTCTGGCTTGTGGCCTTCGTCAGTGAGGAGCTTTGGATCTGAGAGCACTGCATCTAGATCTTAGGATCTAATGCAACCCTCTAGCAACCACCTTTTATCTCTACTTAACTACTAAACTATGAGAATGAAATTGAAAACACAAAAAATATTTTCAATCTAAGCTCAATAGCTTAAATAGTCATATGGGTCTGAACTCAGTTCAGCACCCATACATTTTGGTGTCTTTGGCTCTTTTACAACCATATCCACCACTATCCTATTAGGCAGGATTGGTATTAAACCATTAAGCATCACATGATCACATTTACCAATCCTGCCTAATAGGATAGTGGTGGCTATGGTTGTAAAAGAGCCAAAGACACCAAAATGTATGGGTGCTGAACTGAGTTCAGACCCATATGACTATTTAAGCTATTGAGCTTAGATTGAAAATATTTTTTGTGTTTTCAATTTCATTCTCATAGTTTAGTAGTTAAGTAGAGATAAAAGGTGGTTGCTAGAGGGTTGCATTAGATCCTAAGATCTAGATGCAGTGCTCTCAGATCCAAAGCTCCTCACTGACGAAGGCCACAAGCCAGAAACTAGTCTGGGGATATTGGATGAGTAGGCATTAGATAGGGATTTTATGCACAAGCCTTCTGGCATCCATTGATTACTCTGTTTAGCACAGGTGGCAATACTGTATGAAGAGTTTTGCTCTGTTTATCAACAATTAATGTGCTAGTAAAGGAAATGTGATCATGTGATGCTTAATGTTCTTTTCTTAAAATAATATTTTTAAAATTATTCAACAATTTTGTGAAGACGAAAATTTTTATTTATAAATTACCAATTTTTATAAAGTTATTATATTAAAATAAAATTCTATGATTCTTTTCCATTTAAACTATTATTCTTCTCTACTTGTTATTCCTATTCCCTCTTAATAAAACCCTATCTTCAAATATCATTCTAATCTTATTTAACTTCAGTATCAGCTTACCAATTTTTTAAAAAAAATGACTATCCAAACTCTATTATATCTCATCATCTATATCTGATAAACCCTTCAAACAAAATATAACTTTCTATATAAAATTAATTTAACTTGTCTAATAAAAATAAAAAAAATATATAGATATATTTTTTTTCTACTTCTTACTAACTTGAAAATAAATATAAATGACTCATACTAATATAATAAATCAAATTCCTAATATTATAATAGAAATATTAAAGTTTATTCACGAAAGAATCATATAATTATTTCTGGATAACTCTTATTACGTTGTAATAAATTTATATTATAAAATAGAGTATGCATATTAAAATAAAACTATTATTGATAATATTATGTGTGTATGTTCTTTAAATATTTATACATTCACTCAACAATCAATAATATTTGGTTTATCTAAAGAAAACAAAGCAAGATACATTAAGTTATTAATATTATATAATTATTACCATAAATGATACTCCAATTTATAATCAGCCAAACGATGTCCTCCAGGATTATAGTTTTACAAAATAATATCACATTTATACTCAACAATTATTCTTAAAATATTACGTGTTGTAAAATTATATAAAAAAAATAAACTTTAGGAAATTAAGTGTTATATTAATATGTAGTTACTTTTAAAATGTACCTCTCTTATCTCTAATAGATCAATAAATAATTAAATATCTATGTTAGTTAAGAAAACAAAATATGTTACATAAAAATCCAACGGTGTCTTCTTTCCACCCACAATTGTTCTTTTTTCCTAGGCACAACATTTTACCAACACCACTTCCTTTTTCCGGTACATCACGTGTTTAAACAGTTTTTATGAAATAAATGGAAAACGTTTTTTTTTTAAAAAAAAAAAAAAGATAAAATAAGTTCCACCATAAAGAAACAAAATAATAATTAAAACAGTTTATAGGATCAGGATTTATTTAAAAGTTATTATCTTCCTAGGATTAAGCAATAGTTAAATGTTTAATTTAAGTTTTTTATAAAAATTGACTTGGATATCCTCGTATACTTCTGTGCGTATTTCTTTAAATATTCAGCAAAACATTTTTTAAAATTTTCTATATAACCAGCATATAGAATTTAAATATTAAAACGTTTTTTTTTTTATAGGTATTTACTTATCAATTAATTTTCCGATTTATCTGCCTTTTAAAATTATCGAAATTTAGTCTTTTAAACAACAAAGACTTAATAAGGCAAGTATTTCTGCAATTATTATTATCTTCCATATCTTTACCAAAAGATATATTAAAATATGTAATTTAAAAATACTTTCTTCATAAAAAAGTATTTATCTTTCTTTAACATATTTGTTTATAAGAAATCAATTATAATCAACTTTTAAATTCATATAATGTCCAATGTATTATTTTTATCCAACTAGTAATTCTCCTAGTTAATCCAGTGTTCACTATATTTTTAATATAAGGTTTCCAACACATTTTACCGATATACGATATTTTCATGATTATTTGATAGTAAAATTGAGCTTTAATAGAGACGATCAATAGGGAACTATAAATAAATTAGCACTGCATATTAAACGGTAAACTTTTATAAAATTATTTAAAACTACTCTCTTATAAATTAAGAAACTATTACGAAAGCATCTATAATTTTTACTTAGCTATATTTAATAGCACACTTCACTTAAAAAAATTCCAATCACCCTCTGAACAATTGAACCTCGGTTTTTATACCGAAAGAAATTACCCACTTGATTGGTAAATTAAACAATCACCTTGCTAGCCTATTTACATATCTTACCAACAATACAAAATTAAAAATAAATATTGACTTATTTAATTTTTATTATTTATTACATTACTTAATTCTTAAAATAATTTTTATCATTTATTTAAATCCATTAAACATTTTTTTTAAAAAGATATGTTTTACTTTATTTCACTTTTAACTTTTATAAGACTATTTTTCTAAACAAACTAAGTCTATTTTTATTCATTATATTTTTTAAACAGTATTTTAAAAATCAGAATTAATATTTCACTCTAATTATTTTTATTTTTATCTCGTGATAGCCAATATAATATTTATAAATTTTATAATAGAATTTTAAAACAGTTTTGCAACTTTACTAGAAAAACTTACAAGCATATGTGTACATATGTCTATCTGTCACCTGATTTACAACACAGATATAAACGCTTGTAATTATATAAAAATAAACTAACAATTCAATTTTAGAAAATAAATATTTTTTAAAACAAATAATATATTATAACAACTTTAATATAATAATTTTATATTATAAAATCAAATACTAATCTTCTATTATATATTATCAATAACAAAATACCTACATTCACTTACTAAATATTAATCTTTATCAATAATAAATATATATGCATTTAATTTAAACTTGTCTTTTTTTAAACTTTTAGCCTTAAACATTTATTTACAAAACTTATTAATGCAGTATCAATCATGGCCAGTTTTCCCAACCATATAATATTATCATTTTTTATTGAAACATCTCTCCCAAATATTAGCACAATTTCACATATCAAATATTCATAGTTTACTTTGATTAAACTTTTGAAAGATTATTAGAAATAAAATCAACATCATATAGCTATAATATATCTTAAATTTAAAATTTTTAACAAATTGATATAACAATTTATGGAGACCCATACAAAAGGGCACATATCCTCCTCCTTCGGATAAAAATTTTAAATTAACCATCTACCTTCACCTTCTTTAATCTATAATTATCATCTCCATTTTGTATATAGTTACAATTTTTCTTATCATTGAATATCATAATAAATCACTTTAACATGAAATTCTATAAAGCATTGGAACATCACATTAAAATCTCAACTAGAAAACACTTTTAAATAAAATCATCATAACTTTCTTTTATTTTATAAAATTAAGTCTCACTTTTCCTTTATTTATATCTTTAATTAGATTAAATTTTTTTTTTCTAATCTTACCATGAAATATCAAGTTTTAATTCCTCTAAATAACATTTTTTTACACAAACTAAACTGTGAACACATATTTCTATAATTAACATTACCTTTTTGAATCACATCTTGCATTTTACTTTTAAACTTGTTGCTAGTTTCATTAGCAGTTTTTTAGTAAATCATTATCTAATAAATCTAGACACTTTTCCTCTAAAGAGATTAATTTTATCCCTGAAGATTTATTAATTTTATGATCATTACTACAATATTCATGAAAATTCTTAAATTCATCCATAACTCTTTTCATAAACTGATCTTTCATAAGATCTATTCACTCTTATCATATTATTCATCAATCTAAAATATTCTTTAGGTTTTCTCAATATTCTTCTATATAATTCATTCCTTTTATCACTTATAATTAACATACTCTCTATTTTCATTTATTCCTCCCTTAGTCATTATAATAAGTTTTTTATACTCTTCTATCTTTTATTAACTAATTTATTATTTAAAATATTTACTTCAACAGCTAACTCAATTTCTTTTCTAGTTATTCTGACAAAAAAAAATTCATTTCTTCCTAAATTATCATTTACTGACTTAACAAATAATACCTCATCATACATATTCTTATAAACTAATTCAATAAAATCTTTATTTTCTTCTGCTAACTTACTACATATAATAATAAATTATTTCATGATATATAAAAAAAAATATAAAGTATCTGAACATAACACTGAAAATCTCCACCCACGATACATCTTTTTGAAAATTATCATTCACACTTCAGAAGGATATGGAATCAAACTTCTGGCATTATAAGTTCCTTTCTCACCATCTGGTGTGGCTAACATAAATGCATTTTCACCTACTTTGCAAGATATTTTATATGGACCCTCATACAGACTAAGAAATTTTTTAAATTGATTTCTTTGAAGGTTGCTAACATGGGGTGTTCTAACTAGAACTAAATCATTAACTTTAAATGGATGTGGTTTATTATGGGATTTTTTTACTCTCTTTGCACCCATAATATGAAGCTTTATTAGTTGGTCTTTTTAATATTGTGGTCACACCACTAGTAGAAGGCTGATTACTTTGATTATCATTTCCATTTCTATATGTATCGAATCTAACAAATTTTCTTAAGTATGGAGACATCTTATCTCTATCCCTGTATTCATATCTCCTTTTAAACCCTGCAGAAGATCTCATACCAGTATTGACATTAACATTGGATAAAGGATAATTATTTCTCTCTTTATTTAACTTAAATCTATTGTCTATAGATACCTCAGCTACCTCAAGAGCATCTAACACCTCTGAAACCTCTGCTATCGAATAACGATCAGCAGCTATCAATAACTGTTCGACATTTTTAGGCAAATTATGTCTTACTATTCTCACAATCTGTCCTTCTGATAATGGACAAGCAGTTAATGTTTTCAATCTAACAGCCTGATTTCTAAAGAAACTTGTATAACTACCTTTGCTGATATGGTATTTTTCCTGGGTAATTTGGTATCTAATACTATCTTGCTTATCAGAGTTCCAAAAACTTCCTATAATAAGACATTTAAAATCGCCGTAAGTTACTGGTTTTTCAAAAAGTGATTGCCACCAATCTTTAGCAATTCCATATAAATGGTTGCTACAAACTGCTACTTTTTCTTTCTCTGATAATGAACATATGGAAAATAATTCATCTAAATTATTCAAGAACTCTGAGGGATTTTCTATATACTCTCCCTTAAATGGCTTAATTTTTATAAAATGTAAGGCCATCGAATTATTTGCACTTCTCGCATAATTAACAATTTCTTTAACCGGTCTGCTATCAATTTCTTTAACAACAATGTGTTCTGATTGATTACTATCACCTTTCTTTACAGATTCTACTTTGTTTATTAGTGATAAATTAATATAATCTTCATATGTCTTATCAATTAATTTCTCTTTTACTAATTCTGTCCTTGTATCATTTACATTTTTCATCTCTATCTGGTTACACATCTGTTGAAATTTTCCCTCAAAATCAATCTGTTCAAGTACTTGTTTAACGTACACTTTCTGCTCTTTTCTAAATTCATCTAAATTTTTATCTAATATTTCCTTGTACTTATCACTATTTTGTTCTAATATACCCGCTTGATCTTTTATGTCCTTTTGCATACGTTTCAAATTCTCACCTACCTTTGATCGATATTTATGTTCATCGATTCTTTTAATATCTAGATCCTTAAATTTTTCTATTAGTTCCTTTTCCATTTCATCCTTTATATCTACTTTAGTCTGAAATATTGTACTTCTAACACTTCTAATGTCCTCACTAACATTATCAATATGGCTTTTAACTCCACAAATCTCATTGTCAACCTTCAATTTATAACTATCAATTTTTAAAGCTAAATCACTATTATTTATTCTACACTGATTAATAGATTCTTCTATTTGACTTTTCAAACTCTTAATAGTGTTTTCCGAAAATTCACAAATCTTCTTTCCAATAATTCCTGATTCTTATCATCAATCTGTATAACTTCTATCTTTAAAGATTCAATTACTTCCTCATTCTTACTAAACTTTAAATCAAGATTATCAAATTTATCTTCCACTTCTTTTTTAAAATTCTTTACAATTTCAGAATTATCATCAATCTTTTTATTTATATTATCTATACAAAATCTGATTTCTTCTCTGTCTTTATTTAAGTCTTCTTTAACTTCTCTAATATTTTCCTTAAGAGATCCTAACTCCTCTTTCATATCTTCTTTAATTTTATTCACTGAATCAACAATACCTTGACTCATTAATTCAAAACGCTTCATGAAATCAAACATCGAGAAATTCTCTATATTTTTCTCAGTTTTTATTACTTCTTTCTTTACTGTTTTAAAAATTATCTCTTCCTCCTCCTCTATTTCACTATCCATATTTTGAGCATTTTCTACTATTGTCTCAAAATCTACTAATTTCTCCACTTCTTTTCTCTCCTCACAACTATTATCCTCAACAATAAAATTAGACATCTCAACTTCTAAATTTTTATCCCAGTTATTCATTTCTATATTTTTAAAATTCAGTTCTAGTAGTATGCAGTACTTATTATCAATATTTTCAAAAAATAATTCCCTACCAACCTTCCCATCACTCAATTCACTTCTACAATTAATCATAAAATATCATCTTTTAAAACTCTACACTATTTATTATTAACCAATTATATAACTACAACTAACAAAATTGTGTCATGTCATTAATTTTCACACCTATGATCCACAGACAATTTGCACATAATATATTATATTCAATATACATTTAAAATATCTTAAGAATTGACATGGTCATTTTACAAAATAATTATTTGCCACATTTTCATAATTTACATATTTATTTACTTATTAATTTAAAAATAACCTAGTACTTAATTTTTAAATAATCATATTATAGATACCATATGAAACTATAATAACTTTAATAATAAGATTTTTATTTTAATATTATAATTAACATCTAACCAATTATAACTACTATTATAGAAATACTAAACTATTTATATTTAATAATATATACTAATCATTAATTAAGCCCTAAAAGTTGTGCATCAAAATCCTTAACTAAATATCTAAGCCTACCACGTTTGGGTGCCAAAATCCTTACTACCGTTTGTACCCTCACTTCCAGAAATATAATATAACTTAAAATATGACTAGCTCAATTAAATTGTTATGCTCGACTAAAATATGTATAACTATTATTAATATATTTTTATAATACTATATCTTATCAGATTTAGTACAACTAACAGAAAATTAATATAGTTCAATATCATGTACTAACTAAATAAGTATTTATTAAATCATGAGACTATGAAGTGAAGTTACAAGTGGTAATATGAATTTACATTGAGCCTATGTCTTCTAAGACATTATCTCAATGGCATAAGAATACTATTACCTCTTTATTATCTCACTAATACATCTATAGCATTCCTATGTCTTTTATAAAAAATTAACTAACTTCAATAATAGTAATAAATAAATTTCAATCTTTTATCAAAGAAATATAACTAAATAATCTCAGGTTCTTTTAATTATCTTAAAGTAATAATACTTCTTGCAGATAGGCATGATAATGGATTTAATATCAGACCTAACTACACCTAACCTATAATAATAATAAATAACTAAATAACAATCTCCAGTGTATAAGTTAACCTCATCTATTTTATTATACTACTAATCATTAAGAAAACAAGTAAATCATCTACATGTCTTTTATCTTCATATAGTATCTAAATTAAGAATATAATAAAATATTATAATTTAATAATATGTGGCAATAAATAATATTATACTCTTATATTGTGCCTTATAATTATTTTTGTGACCATTATAACATAATATGTTAATGTCAATGAATTTCTATAAATTATATTAAGAAAATACTGTATTTCTTTTTAAAAATAATAATAATAATTTAATTCATATTGTGCAAATATTATGTTTTATTCAAATTATCTGTTGTCAAATGCTGTGGTGCAAAATAATGAATTCGACACACTTTTAAAACAACTTAAACAAATTTATTTACATCAACTTTAATAAACAACTTATATACATTATTTACATTATAAGTGGAAAATCAAGAAAATAAAAATAAAATAAAAAAATAATAATAATACAAGATTCTTACATTGTTGTTATTTCTATAATCCAAAATAAATAATCCATACATTTCTTAAATGTTTTATTAGTAACATGTAATTGAGTCTATGAATTTATATTTTACTAGATATCATTTATAATCACTTAGTACAATAGAAGGCTTTTATGTGAAATATCACTTATGTAGCACATGTAAAATAAACAAACTTTAATAATTAAAATGCTACTCCATTTAAGTATTATAGCTATTTTTATTATAATGTAACTATTATGTATTACATTTATTATTAGCATTAACTAAATATCAACTAATGTATAGATTAATATAACTTTGTAACATTATATGACTTATTGATTACATAATTATTTAATTCATTCTGATGTAATTTCATAATATATGTCTTACCAAAATATGCAATACATATATGTTCTTTTCTTAAAATAATATTTTTAAAATTATTCAACAATTTTGTGAAGACGAAAATTTTTATTTATAAATTACCAATTTTTATAAAGTTATTATATTAAAATAAAATTCTATGATTCTTTTCCATTTAAACTATTATTCTTCTCTACTTGTTATTCCTATTCCCTCTTAATAAAACCCTATCTTCAAATATCATTCTAATCTTATTTAACTTCAGTATCAGCTTACCAATTTTTTTAAAAAAATGACTATCCAAACTCTATTATATCTCATCATCTATATCTGATAAACCCTTCAAACAAAATATAACTTTCTATATAAAATTAATTTAACTTGTCTAATAAAAATAAAAAAAATATATAGATATATTTTTTTTTCTACTTCTTACTAACTTGAAAATAAATATAAATGACTCATACTAATATAATAAATCAAATTATTAATATTATAATAGAAATATTAAAGTTTATTCACAAAAGAATCATATAATTATTTCTGGATAACTCTTATTACGTTGTAATAAATTTATATTATAAAATAAAGTATGCATATTAAAATAAAACTATTATTGATAATATTATGCGTGTATGTTCTTTAAATATTTATACATTCACTCAACAATCAATAATATTTGGTTTATCTAAAGAAAATAAAGCAAGATACATTAAATTATTAATATTATATAATTATTACCATAAATGATACTCCAATTTATAATCAGCCAAACGATGTCCTCCAGGATTATAGTTTTACAAAATAATATCACATTTATACTCAACAATTATTCTTAAAATATTACGTGTTGTAAAATTATATAAAAAAAATAAACTTTAGGAAATTAAGTGTTATATTAATATATAGTTACTTTTAAAATGTACCTCTCTTATCTCTAATAGATCAATAAATAATTAAATATCTATGTTAGTTAAGAAAACAAAATATGTTACATAAAAATCCAACGGTGTCTTCTTTCCACCCACAATTGTTCTTTTTTCCTAGGCACAACATTTTACCAACACCACTTCCTTTTTCCGGTACATCACGTGTTTAAACAGTTTTTATGAAATAAATAGAAAACGTTTTTTTTTTTAAAAAAAAAAAAAAGATAAAATAAGTTCCACCATAAAGAAACAAAATAATAATTAAAACAGTTTATAGGATCCGGATTTATTTAAAAGTTATTATCTTCCTAGGATTAATCAATAGTTAAATGTTTAATTTAAGTTTTTTATAAAAATTGACTTGGATATCCTCGTATACTTCTGTGCGTATTTCTTTAAATATTCAGCAAAACATTTTTTAAAATTTTCTATATAACCAGCATATAGAATTTAAATATTATAACTTTTTTTTTTTTATAGGTATTTACTTATCAATTAATTTTCCAATTTATCTGCCTTTTAAAATTATCGAAATTTAGTCTTTTAAACAACAAAGACTTAATAAGGCAAGTATTTCTGCAATTATTATTATCTTCCATATCTTTACCAAAAGATATATTAAAATATGTAATTTAAAAATACTTTCTTCATAAAAAAGTATTTATCTTTCTTTAACATATTTGTTTATAAGAAATCAATTATAATCAACTTTTAAATTCATATAAAGTCCAATATATTATTTTTATCCAACTAGTAATTCTCCTAGTTAATCCAGCGTTCACTATATTTTTAATATAAGGTTTCCAACACATTTTACCGATATACGATATTTTCATGATTATTTGATAGTAAAATTGAGCTTTAATAGAGACGATCAATAGGGAACTATAAATAAATTAGCACTGCATATTAAACGGTAAACTTTTATAAAATTATTTAAAACTACTCTCTTATAAATTAAGAAATTATTACGAAAGCGTCTATAATTTTTACTTAGCTATATTTAATAGCACACTTCACTTAAAAAAATTCCAATCACCCTCTGAACAATTGAACCTCGGTTTTTATACCGGAAGAAATTACCCACTTGATTGGTAAATTAAACAATCACCTTGCTAGCCTATTTACATATCTTACCAACAATACAAAATTAAAAATAAATATTGACTTATTTAATTTTTATTATTTATTACATTACTTAATTCTTAAAATAATTTTTATCATTTATTTAAATCCATTAAACATTTTTTTTAAAAAGATATGTTTTACTTTATTTCACTTTTAACTTTTATAAGACTATTTTTCTAAACAAACTAAGTCTATTTTTATTCATTATATTTTTTAAAACAGTATTTTAAAAATCAGATTTAATATTTCACGCTAATTATTTTTATTTTTATCTCGTGATAGCCAATATAATATTTATAAATTTTATAATAGAATTTTAAAACAGTTTTGCAACTTTACTAGAAAAACTTACAAGCATATGTGTACATATGTTTATCTGTCACCTGATTTACAACACAGATATAAACGCTTGTAATTATATAAAAATAAACTAACAATTCAATTTTAGAAAATAAATATTTTTTAAAACAAATAATATATTATAACAACTTTAATATAATAATTTTATATTATAAAATCAAATACTAATCTTCTATTATATATTATCAATAACAAAATACCTACATTCACTTACTAAATATTAATCTTTATCAATAATAAATATATATGCATTTAATTTAAACTTGTCTTTTTTTTAAACTTTTAGCTTTAAACATTTATTTACAAAACTTATTAATGCAGTATCAATCATGGCCAGTTTTCCCAACCATATAATATTATCATTTTTTTATTGAAACATCTCTCCCAAATATTAGCACAATTTCACATATCAAATATTCATAGTTTACTTTGATTAAACTTTTGAAAGATTATTAGAAATAAAATCAACATCATATAGCTATAATATATCTTAAATTTAAAATTTTTAACAAATTGATATAATAATTTATGGAGACCCATACAAAAGGGCACTATATATATATATATATATATATATATATATATATCACTCTTCATTCAATGTATAATGTAAAAGCAAACCTTTCACTCTACATGGTAAAGATGTTTCGGAAACAACCTTCTTTGTCAACTACACAAAGAAAAGTTTAATTTCCTGGTAATGCACAAGCTTTATTTATATATTAATAATGTAATATACCTAACTTAAATGTAATAAATTAAAAACATTAGTTTATTTTAACTAGTCCTATTTCATCACGGCTAATTAATGTACAATTCAGACTGAATCGTATTTATTTATTTATTTTTAAAAAAAAAAACTTTTGACTAAATTTACATCAAAAATATATAATTAAACAAATTTTAATATTTTAATCACATGTAAACAAATTGATTATTTATAGTACTATATAAATTTTACTCCCTCGCTAGCTTTCTATCGATCAGCTCCTCACAAATACAAAAAATGGAATGAGTAAAATTTACTTGACTCAGTTTTATATTTAACAGCCAATCTATCATTCCGAAAACATAGTTTTCTTTTTCTTTTAGTTCAAACTGTTGATTTAGAAGTTTAATTAAAACTTAATCCACAATTAAAATTTTATCCACACCATAAAGTGTTATTTTTTTATTATTGTTACATGTTTCCAATTTTATAATGTTGCTTGGCATTATCTTCCTTTTTAAATTTTAATTATAGACAAATATCAGATAATAATAAAAAAATCAATATGTTTCTTACTTTCAAGATTTGATATCTCTTAAAAATACAGAGCCTACAAAATATCATTGTGTTTTACAACAGCACACACATTTTACAATAAAACAATTTTTAGTTGCCCTTTTGATTTTGTTTAGTGTTACTTTCTTCATCAATTTACATACACCTTGTTACATAAAAATATCCGTCATCTAATTTTAGTTGACAGGAAGAACAGAATAAAAATAATTAATCAGTAATTTATTGAAATTCCCTTTTTTACTATTAAAGTCGAATGTATATTGGAGATCATTTGTCTTTTCCACATGTAGGTGGTCATGTGTATCGGTTATATGAGATAGAATGGATAGCTGAAGATAGCTTAATGTCTGAGTTTAAATCCTCTTTAATTACATTTTAAAGTTTGATATTTACAATATACTAGTATTAATTTTTTACTATTAATAAATTTCATCCTATTTTTCTATATCCTAATAGATGTTGTGTAACTGCATTGTACAATAGCCTCCTCTCTACTTAGAACAAGAGCAACACATTATTGTCACTCCTTTATCACTTAATCAATTGACTTTGTTTCTGAGTGCATTTTAGTCATGCTTAGCAAATTTACCTTAGACTTACAAGGTAGGTTTTTTACATATTCATAAATGAAAATAGCTTATAAATGGAAAGAAAAGTCAATGGCATACATTAAGCCTAATAATATATACCAGTCACCCAATCTGAATCATGCCAACATGAATACCCTACCACTATTTCTTCACATCTCTGAAACATGATCCTGTAACATAGTGCTAATCATGATATCCATACATATCTGCTAATATGGTAGGTTTTGGTTTGGATAGCCACCCAATGCATCAGGAAATTACATCTGATCACATGATCTTTTTTCAAAGCTAGAGATTATTTCCTACCAGCACACCTTGGTAGTCCTCAAATTCTTTACTGATACTGTACTTCATAAAACTATAAGATGAGTTCTACTCTATTTATCAAACCTGTTGATGAAAACAACATGATTAGATATCCTATGCAATCCACAAATTCTTTAATAGATAAATAAATCAGGTATACATGAAAAAATCCCAATATTCAAGTAACTAATATCATTGTGATCATCTCATATTTACCCATTCTCTCCAACATCTTGAATCATTATTCTCAATTATCACTTTATCTTAATATCTATTATCTCTGGCTAGAGACCATGGTTATTTTTTATTTTAGTCTGCCCTCAACAAATTTATATCTTTTATATCTGGTTGCAAGATCAGGTGATGGGGATCTTGTCTGATCCTTTTGCTTTTCACACCATCCTTTTTACCTTCAATGCAGTCCATTCCCTGGGGGTTCATTTTTGTATTTGGGGCTTACAAGGTTTGGTGACTATCTTTAATGATTCTTATTCCTTATATTTGAGCCATTCCCAATCAAGCAGATAATGCAAGTGCTTTTTGAAATACACATCAATATTATTCTTTTTTTCTATAGAATTGTGGAATTGCTTTTTTCCCTTTTTTTAATTTCTTATTAAATTTGTATGAGAATCATTCTGTTTTTATTAAAACTGACTTTTTAACCTTGTCACTTTCTTTTCATATATAGGCTTGCAGCTATCAAAAGTATTGAGCTAGACAGCAACTTATTCCACCATTTTCTGATCAGTATATACTTAATATGAGCAAGGAGCCTATATCTCATTATCCTAATTATTTGCCTTTCAGACAATGGATTGGCTGTTAAGGTTCTAGGTTTGACCACTTGCTTCATAAGAATGGATTATGTAAAATATGGAATGGTGTTTATTATAGAAAAATGATTTTTAGTTAACTTGTATGGAAGAAAAAAGAGGAAAGGAAAAAAAAAATGTTTTTTTTTTTTTTGTTAATATGTAAATATATAATTTTTTTGTTTTTTCTATTAATAAACTTATTTACTCAAAATAAAAAAATTAAAATAGAGTATATGGCTTAGCAGATTTACACCTTTATTTAGATATCTGGTATTTAATAACATCGTAGTAGTCTGTGATCCAAATAACAATTTAATATTATTTAAATTTATAAAAATATCAGTCTTATCAACAAGGCAAACTCCCAAATCTTGGAATGATCCTTTCAAAAGGATACAAACTATAGGAACCTTATTTTCCTCTGTCATATGGTTGATGCTAAAGTACTTTTTGAAATTGTGAAGTACTCTATAAAATGTTTGCCAAAATGGCCTGGAACAAATTATAGTATTCAGAAATTGATTCATGAGTGTGTAATTATATACATTAGACTCCATTCATATCCTTGCTTTATCACATTCTGTTTTGATGTTACCTGTGCCTCTCTTAAAATGAGTATAGTCAAATTGCAGCCACTCATCATCTCTCTCATCAGCCTTTAGCATCTATATTTTGGCCTTTATTTTATTATGTGTCTTTTTCCAGTTCCCCTCTCCTATCTGAAGTTTTTCTAAATGTTATGCTGAGTTGTTCTGTCTTCTTATATTTTTGTCAATGCTTTTTTGATTTTTGCTTTACATTATGCTTACAGTAGTTTGTAGATGTTATTCTATTTGTTTTTTAATTTTTTTAAATTTAAATTTTATCTCCTCACTTACTTCATCAACCTTACTATTTAGATTTACTAAGCCTTTATATAGTCTCTTAGATAGGTTTCCCAAGACATACTATAAAATTTCTCTTTTCAAATGATCTTTATTATTTTATCTCTTTGGACATCCTAATAACTAGATCTTTTTAAAGTCACCTTTGATTGACTTCTGTTTCTTTGGTAATCTCATTTCTTTTACTATCCATTTCACTACTTCTTTTTAAAGTTGGCTTTTATTACTGATCAACTTTGCTTAAATTTTTCACATTTCCATTATCAAAGCACTATTAATCCTCTCCATTGCTGTCTCTGTCTTATCTTCTTTTTATATCTTCTTGATTTCCATCAGTTTTGTTTTTTTTTGTAAATTCACTTTCTTCAATTTGCTCTTTACTTGGAAATGTGTTTTTATAATAATAGAAATATCACTTTATTTTTATTTCTATGTTTATACAAAAACAGTTTAGCTACCCATTGCCTCTACCCTATAACTTATTTCCTTTTTTCATTGCTCTTATTATTATTGTATTACTGCAGCCTAATCTATTCCTAATTGCCTATATTTTAACTTCCAACTTCATTAAAATACAGGGATCCATTTTTTTTCACTCACTTTTATTTCATTTATTACAATTATTATTTTTTTTTCATTTAAATTAATAATTACTTATTAGAACATCATTTATGTAATTCAAAAATTCTAATGCAAAAAATGTTTTTTTCCTTCTTAATATTTTCAATGAAGAAAATTTTTTTTTTTGGGGGGGGAGGGGGGGGAATATACAATGTAAAGATTCCTTTGAAGTCACAATTATTTTGAATTTTTCACAATATAGGTTAATATTTGATTGATTATTCAACTGTAAATATGAGAAAGATATGGTTATACTGGTCAGAGCAACATTTTATTGAACATATCACATAATGCAGTGAGAAACAGCAGATGTACTCTGGGAAAATCTGGCTATGCATGTTGAATCTTTTCAAACTTTATTCCCATGCCTCCTTAATAAATGTTGAAAATGACTTCTTAATGATCAACTTCAGCTATATTCCAAATTATCAGTTTTAGCACCTTCAAGCTTACTATGGCCAAAGGTTCCTCAATTGTTCTTCTCTTGATAGTTGCTTGCTAATTTTCTGCTGGTTGGCTCTTTACAAGTACAGAAATGGAATGAACAAAATTAGCTTGACCAGTTTTACATACCCATCCAATTTGTTTCTGCTGCAATTCTAAAATGAGACTATCTTCTTTTAGTTCAAACTTTTAATTTAGAAATTAAATTAAAAATTAATTTATAATTAAAATTATCTTTTGACCATAAACTTACTAGTTTTACTATTGTTACAAGTTTCCCAATTTTGTAATGTTGCTTGGAAACACTTTCCTCCTTAAATTTTAATTATAGATGAAAAATAAAATAAAAACAGTATGCTTTTCTTATTTTTAAGATTTCCTATTTTATAAAAAGTTGTTTAACAATATACATCTATATAATAAACGTTTTTGCTTTGACAATGTTTTTATTTTACATGTGGAAATGATCTGTGAAAAAGAAAAATCAAAGTAGCATATTTTATAAAGATTTTAAACAATTTATTAAATAGACAAAATAATATTTTTATAAACATAAATCATCCAGTTCGCCATCCACATATAAACCTTAATGTTGTGTAACTTTAATGGGGTTTTTTTATTTAACTATAAAATACTATTCAGGATTGCATTCATGTTTAAGCTGACTGCAATTTTTATTTATGTTTATATATTGCTATTTTGAATTTTTAGAATTTGTTCCATAGTTTTTTTGCTTATATGTGTATATACATAGAGAAAACAACTTTATGTTTATTTGATGAGAAATATATAAAGAGCTTAAAACTATCTTAATTAAATTTATTAAATACTTAAAAAAGAATATTAATCTTTTCTATTTTTATGTTGTGCTTTGCAAGCCTCACTGAACAGTTTTTCATTAACAATTTTAATTTTTTTATAAAATTATTTCATTTAATTACAGTATCACTGTTAATTGGCTATTGTAATTTTAAAACTCTAAACATTTTATTAGCTTTCATTTTTATAGTTAATCAAGTATATTCATTACTGTCATTGGTTGTATAGCATAAAATATAATCAATATCATATTTAATAGTCTTTCATACTCATTTTTATGAGAAATATATAATTTTATAAAGCATTTTGAATGGCTTTTCAGGCATACTTTTTTTTATCAACTTCTATATTTACATAAAAAATACACTCATATTTTGTTTTATTTTATAATGGTATAAAGTTAACAAATTGTAAATCAAAGGGAGTGCACAGACACATAAAACAAATAATTCAAATCTAGAATGATAGAATAGAATTGTAAATCCAACATTACAACACCAAAGTATTTTAATAAGGAATACAACAAACAGGTCTTACATTTTTATATTTTGAGTGTATATGTGTGAAAGCTTACACATCTAAATTTTAAATTTAGCAAAGATTTAATTTAGTTTACTAGAATATCTATTAAATAACAAATTATTTATTTAACTTATTCACTGCTGATTAATTTTATTGGTCGAGTGAGGTAAAACTCTAAACTTCTAATTGGTCAACTCACAAACTCAAGTGTTAAAATATATTCATCTTTTAATATTATATTCACTTTAGTTTCATTTGTAAAAAGTATATTAATAATTTGTCAAGTTAGGAAAGTGAACAAAAGTTTTTTCAAATTTTTTCTTTTTTATAATTATAAAAATATTCGATAGCGGCAAATTTAAAATGAACATTTCACCAACCAAAAAGTGCTGCTGACATTGTTGTGATGTCAGTGATATTTGGTTTACAGTGCTGAAAAATAAATAATTTTTGCTAAACTCTTAACTATTTTTCTAAAATAATTTTATTTTAGCATATTTTATCAAAATAATTTATAATTTGTCAAAAAAGACTTTTAATATGGTCTAAAACATTCGTTTATCATTTCCGAAATGAAACAAAAAGAAATCATAACTCTTCAGTTATTGACAACCATTTTCTTTGTTGTCAAAATGTAACAGCCAATAAGATTCAAGAAGAGACTACCTATTTCTTTTGTTAGACCTTTAATAACAGTTTTATTGATTTTTATACTTTTAAAATAATTCAAGAGAGGGCAGCATCTTACAAAACTTTTTTTAACCTTTAAAAAGCGCAAAATCATAATTTTAATGTTAAAAATAAGAAAAGTACACTATTAAAAGTGGCATCTCGAGTTAACTCAAGCTTAGCTGTCAATGTGTTAAAAGTCAATTTAAAATTAAATGAAATATCTGAAGACTTTAAAGATAGTATTATATTTATTTCCATTGAATATTTGTAAATATTATTTTAAACCCCCAAAAATAAATGTGATGTCATTAAAAACAACTGAAATTTTTTTTCATTTTTGAATGGAATCTCTAAAGTTTTATTACCTTGATTCAAAAAATCTTAACTCTGTCATTAAACACAGTATAAAACATAATGAGATTATCTAATATTTTGTGGACAAATGAAGAAACCCCAATGCATAATGAAGAATATTCTGTAATCCAGACATCATATGATAACATATAAAAACTGAAGTTTGGAAAAATCCAGTCAGTCTCTACACAATTCTTATTGCAGTCAGATCTAAACAGATTCAAACTTTTTAATAGCCATTTTGTTTGGCATCTACAAGCATTTGTCTTTGCTAGGCAAATAACTTCTTCTCATCATTCTATAAGAATGTACAACAGATAAACCAGAAACCATCATTGATTAATTAAATAATTCTTTTTTTTTTTATTTTAAGAAATCTAATCTATTATAATCAACTGTTAGTGGGAAAATGAACAAGTTGACTTATGGAATGCTGGCTCAATATTTAAACAATAAATCACTGGATTTCTTCAATTGAAAGTAATGGAGAAAGCTGATACATTTTGGAAAATTATATATTAATTACAAGTTGCTTCTGTTTATTTTTCAAAAATATCCAAAAATAATCATTCTTTTACTTCAAGAAAGGTGTATTTAAGTCTCAACAGTGTAAATTTATCTCGGCTTTAATTATGAAAGAAAACATTTTTTAAATGGTAATTTTTTTAAACTCTAATATACCTTCATATCATAGCAAAAATGTATGAATAAAAAACTTTGTTTTATCAAAAATAAGATCAGAATTACTGGCATCATGGATTAAAAATCTATAAATGAATTAATTAATTTTATATCTCAAAGAAGTAATGAATTCTAATCTTTTGGATAAAATTATAGAATCTGTTTAAATGAATTAAATTAATAAGTGAAATAAACTAAAATAAAACTATGAATTTGTATTCAATGTTTAAGAAATTGCATTATGGATAATGAATGCTAAATTTATAAATGCCATTCAGTGGATAATGGATGATAAAAAAATATATGTAAATGTCACTCTTGAATTGTGGATTACCAAAGCAAATATAAAATGTGATAAACATCCAAGTTATCAGCAATTTTAAAAGGGCATTAATGTGATAAATATAGATTATCCTGGATCAACTGCTAAGTGAAATTTACTAATCTTTATGCTGTTTTGAGAAAGAATGATATTACAAAAAATGAAATTATTTAAAAG
>JAQFVV010001456.1:0-68742 GCA_028023455.1 Epiperipatus broadwayi
AACTATTACAAATATTCAAGTATGTGTGTAATGCTAAAAGCATCACAGTAAAGATTAAGGTTGGTCAGAGATAACCAAACTGACCACTTTCTACCTCGTGTCATGGGATGACCAATGGAAATAAACTGTGTTACATCCAGGACAGCAGGAATAAACAAGGTCAGACTTGCGAGGTGAAGTTGAAGAATGGATGCATTTTCCTGAGTGCACAGACACTACTTCACTTTCAGCTCGTCTCACGGAGAGGTCTACTTCCGAATGTACCAAGGTAGGACCATTGCAGGTTGTATAGACTTTAATATTATTTATTGTAAGCCTGCAGGCCTTTGAGACTAGAGTAGTATATTAATGTATTAGTCAGTTTTATCTTTCTAATAATTGTATTATGTATTGATCCTCGTATATGTATTTATGTATATAAACCAATTAACTCCACTACCGTGTTCATGTGTTTTATTATATAATTACTTGTCGCTGTTGAATGCAATAACTCTCACTCAAACCTCGACCATATATATATCCGATTAGTACTGGATATTACACTGGTGCAGTTGTAACAGTTCAATTTGAACCCTAGCAGTCTGCCAACAACGAAATAAGTTAGGCAGAATTATTGAAGTAGCGAATGAACCTATGGTATTAAACGAGTTAGTTATATAAATTGCTTAAAATGCAATCAACAATATCCAAGTTTGATGTCAGAGAGGCAAATGAGTGGCCCCTGTATGTTCAACAGATTGAAAATTACTGTTTTATTAACAGAGTAGAGGAAGATGCATATAAAACAGCAACATTATTATGTTTTGCAGGAAAAGGGGTCATACAAATAGCTAACAGATTAGCAGAACCTAACACTCCTGAAAAATTAACCTACAATGAGTTAAAAGATCGTTTGTCAAATTATTTTAATCCTCGCCCATCTAGGCACATCGCCAGACTTTATTTTTGAAATTGCCATCAAGGCAGAAATGAAAATACGCAGGATTACAACTCAGCCCTATGCGAACTCGCAAAAAACTGCTATTATGATTCATATTTAGAAGAAGCGCTATTGGAACAATTCCTATGTGGAATGAATAGCAACAGTTTGAGGCAGCAGTTACTGGATGATAAAGACATAAATTATCATGAAGCTATCAAATGCAGTATCGCTCACGAAATAGTAGTGGAGCAAGCACTTGCTGTGAAAAAAGGCATTGATAACGATCAAACAGGAATATTTGGTGTTGAAAAACTCAACAAAGGTCTTCCGATAACAAAATTATTAAACAGACAAATAAAAGTCAGACAAAATGCTATTGTTGCGGAAAACTAGGTCATATATCTAAAGATTGCTATTTCAAACACGATCGATGTAGACTGTGTAAAAAAATAGGTCACATGGTGAGAATGTGTGAAAATAGAACAGTTGACCAAGTTAAAGGAAATAATATACAAAGTATAAATAAAACCAAATGTAATATTGTTATAAATAACACGGTTATAAATCAAGCACAGAAATTTATTACTACTGTGAAAGTTTACGGAAAACCCCTGTCGATGGAAATAGACAGAGGTAGCAGCATTTCTTTAATATCTGTAGCCAACTGGAATTTGATCAGGGTGAAAATAAGAGAGCCCCCTAGGCTTAGCAATACTAAGCTTAGAGTATTGAATGTAAATGGTAAAGAAATAAAAATTAAGGGTGTAGTCCAAGCTCAAATTACTAGTAATAAAGGCAAAATTTCAATCTTGCCACTATATATTGTACACCCCCCCAAAAACCCTCTCATTGGTCATGACTGGTTTACAGAACTCGGAATTGAAATCTCATTGGTCAAAAAAATTGACAGTGAAAAAGACATAAAAGATCGTTTCCCTAAACTTTTTAATGGCAAACCAGGAATGATTAAAACTAAACCTGTGTCACTGGAAATGTCACCAGAGACCGTGCCAATAATTTGCAGACCTTGGAAGGTCCCCTTCATTCAGAAAAAAAAAGTAGTGAAAGAGATAAATGAGTTAGTGAAGAACGGCATTCTAGAACTGACAGAGGAGACAGAGTGGGCGACTCCACTGGTCGTTATCACCAAACCTAACGGACAAATATGCTTGTGCAGCAATTATCACATAACTGTCAACAAATCTGTAAATAAACATGCCTACCCCATTCCAAACTCCAGAGAAATATTAGCATCATTGCAAAAATCAAAATATTTTGCTAAATTAGATTTAGATGTGGCCTTCCATCAAATTCCAGTAACAAATAAGGCTGCTGAAATTCTAACACTGACTACTCATGTGGGTCTATTCAAATGCAAACGCCTCCCATTTGGCATAGCGTCCACTCCCAGTATATTCCAAGCAAAAATTGAAATTCTGCTTACTGTATGCGAGGGCATTATCCCTTATTTTGATGACATATTGGCAAAATCAGAAAATGAATTGCATAGTCATCTAACTACTGTCTGTCAAAGGCTAGAAGAGTTTGGAGTGAAATTAAATACTCAAAAATGCATATGGCAGGCCACTGAATTAAAATTTTTAGGGCATATAGTCTCTAGCTTTGGGACAAGGTCATCTCCTGAAAAGGTCAAGGCAGTGTCAGAAGCTAGAAAGCCTAGTAACATAAAACAATTGCAGGCTTTTTTGGGTTTGGTAAACTATTTTGAAAACTTCCTAGAGGGTAAAGCTCACATATCCAAGCCATTATACGAGCTACTGAAAAAGAATCAGAAATGTAAGTGGGAAGCAACACAAGAAAGGGCTTTCAAAATACTAAAGCTTTACTCATATCAAACAAATTACTGGTGCACTATAATAGCGATCTTGAAATAACACTAACGACTGATGCATCAGAATATGGAGTGGGGGCAGTAATATGTCACCCAGCTCAATCTGGGGAATGTCCTATAGCATATGCATCATGAAAAACTGAAAAAATTATAGTCAGCTGGACAAGGAAGCGCTAGCCATAGTATTTGGAATTCGTAAATTCCACCAGTATTTATACGGTCGTTATTTCAAAATCATGACAGACCACAAACCACTTCCGGGAATTTTAGGCATCAAACACATTCTGGAACACCTCAGCCCACACATGTTGAGATGGATTAACATACTCTCTGGGTATGATTACAGTCTGGAATATAAAAAGGGAAAGACTACTGGTCACGCCGACATGTTATTCTGAATGCCTGACAACTCAGAGAATACAACAAGTGAAATAGAAGTAAATTACACTGACGCACTTCAAAGCCAGACTCTTAATAGCCAAAAAGTAGCAGCATGGACCAATGAAGCTGCTGGCTACAAATGGCTGATGGAAAAAATTAGAAGAGGCTGGCCAGCACAATGTCCTCAGTTTTTGCACATAGAGCTATGGAAAGCTCACAAAAAACTATCAATATGTAAAGGTTGCATTCTTAAAGGTGATCAGGTCCTAATACCAAAAATAGGCAGATCGCACATACTAAATTTATTACATGAAGGTCATCCAGGCATTTTCAGGGCAAAAGCATTAGCCCATAGTTATGTATGGTGGCCGAGAATCAGCACTGATATAGAAACATTCATAAAAAATGTTCTAGCTGTCAGTCATGTGCAAAACCACCCCCAGTAGCATGGAAAGAAGCAGAGAAACTTTGGCAGAGAATTCACATTGACCACTGCGGTCCAATCCATGGACAATTATTTCTGGTAGTGGTCGATGCCTACTCAGGATGGTCCAAATACAAACCAGTGAAAAATATAAGTTCGAACAAGACGCTGGACAAACTCATGGAAATTTTTTCATACCATGGGCTACTGCAAACCCTCGTATCCGATAATGGAATCGGTTTCACATCTGAAAAATTTGCCGAATTGATGCAGGAATGGGGGATTAAACATATCCTTACCCCCCTTACCACCCTCAATCAAATGGACTGGCCAAGAAAGCGGTACAAAGCTTAAAGTCATCCATGAATAAATTGGGAAAAGGAAGACTCCAAGAGGCAGTTTTCATGGCGTTGCTATATCAGCATTCCTCACCCACAGCTAAAACGGGTAGATCACCTGCAGAAAAATACTTAGGCCAGAAATTATGTACAAAACTCTCAGCAATAATGCCATCAAAAGAGCATCAAATGCTGATTACAATAAACAACAAATTTTCACCTGATGAATGAATCTGGGTGAAAAATAATTTAAATAAATCATGGACTCAAGCATATATTGTACACCATTTAAGTAAACAAGTGGTTGCTGTCTGTATGGCAGATGGTAAAATAATGCATAAGCACATTAACCAATTGCGCAAGAGTGCAATAGCAGAATGGACTCTGCAATTGTTTAAAAGTAATGACAAAGAAAATGATACTCACTATGAAACTAAAAGGGAAACAGAAATCATTACTGCTGATGAAGAAAATCAAAATAGTGAAGAAAATTAAATAGTCACAGATGGTGAAATTAAATCACCCACATGCACACAGAGGAGAAGAAAAATTCCCCTCTGCCTGCACGATTATATTTTAAGTTCAGAGAAGAAGAAATGAAAAAAAAATTTTTTTAAGTACATCGCTGAACTTGGGGGAGGCATGCTATGTGTGTGTGTATTTACACATACACACAATAATAATAACTCTATGTATGTGTGTGTGTATTAACAGAAACATGCGTTAATAATGTAACTATTACAAATATTCAAGTATGTGTGTGTATGCTTATTAACAGATACATGCAATAATAATGTAACTATTACAAATATTCAAGTATGTGTGTGTGTGCTAAAAGCATCACAGTAAAGATTAAGATTGGTCAGATAACCAAACTGACCACTCTGTACCTCGTGTCATGGGATGACCAATGGAAATAAACTGTGTTACATCCAGGATGGTGGGAACAAACAAGGTCAGACTTGCGAGGTGAAGTTGAAGGATCGATGCATTTTCCTGAGTTCACAGACACTACTTCACTTTCAGCTCATCTCGCAGAGAGGTCTACCTCCGAACGTACCAAGGTAGACCTAGGGACCATTGCAGGTCGTATAGACTTTAATATTATTTATTGTAAGCCTGCGGGCCTTTAAGACTAGAGTAGTATATTAATGTATTAGTCAGTTTTATCTTTGTAATAATTGTATTGATCCTCGTATATGTATTTATGTATATAAACCTATTAACTCTACTACCGTGTTCGTGTGTTTTATTATATAATTACTTGTCACTGTTGAGTGAAATAACTCTCACTTGAACCTTGACCATATATATATCCAACTAGTACTGGATATTGCACTTTGCAACAATCCTGTCTTCAGCCAAACACAAATCAGTCTTCTATACAACAAAATTTAACACTGATAATTAGGTCTATTTTTACAAAAAGAAGACAGTGTTAAAATATTTATCTCATTTTCCATTAATGAAAAATTTTTAATCATAGTTTTGAAATTCCTATTCCATTAGTATTTTTTCTAAAAGTGAAACAATAAGGGATAAACATGAGCATATTGTATTGAAGAGAGATAAAGAAAAAAGAAAGAAATAACAACCCTAATTATTTCATTAAAATAATCACACTATTGTTTAAAGTAAATTTTCCACAATTTTCATACTATGATTTGATAAGAAAAACATTAAATTAAATGAACAACCCATTATTATTATAAAAACATGTGAAAATTAAATATTATTTCCCTATAAATTAAATCTAAATTTAAGAATTTTGTAAAATTGGCATGGCTAGTTCCCACTATATATATATATATATATATATATATATATATATATATATATATATATATATATATATATATATATAATAGTTGATTGGAATTACAACATAATTGAAAGTACTACTGATTAATTAAAATATATATTTTATTATTTTTATCATTAAAATTATTTGAAATTTACATGTAGTATATTTATAATGAAAATTTATAGTTTTTTATATTTATTATATATAGAAATTATTATTACAAAGAAATTGTCATGCTTACACAAATGTTCATTAATTAAAGAATGGCAGAAATGAAGTAACAAGTTGATTCCTATAATCTGCAGTTATACTTTGTAAGAAGTGTAACATATTTCATGTTTTTTTCTAAATGCAGTAATGTTAAATTAAATAGGCATCTTATATTTAGATTTACATCAGATTATATGTTTAAAATTAAGTCATTTATTGGATAATATAATAAAACAATGTAAAAAAGAATAACATTAAAGAATATTTAAAAGCTACTGAACATTTGATAAATATGAATGGAATCAGTAGAATGAATTTAACATATGTGATCAATTGGAATTTAAGAAAATAAGACAAAATTGTATTAAAAACTAATAAGAAAATTAGTTTATTGCATAATTGTAATTATCCAAATAATTATGGTGATGATAATTACATGAATTTAACAATTATAAAGATTAATTTTTACATGGTTCAAGGTGCATAGATTGTACACAGAAAGATTATAATATGGAATTAATTGATTCTGTTTAGAGTACATTATATGATACAGTGAATTTTCAAAATGGTGATAATATAATTAAAAGTCTTTCTAAATGTAAAGTAAAAAATAAGAAATATGATGATCATGGAATTATGTATTTTAGAATTTAAGCATCTTCTTAGTATTGAACAAAATGCATGTTTAAAAAAAAATGTTTAAGAACATATATATATATATAACAAAATAAAATGTCCGCTAATATTAATAATACAATAACGAAACAGATAAATATATTAGTAAATTACCGCAAGTTATGTTGGGTTTATAGTGCCATTTTGATTAAATTTATGTTAGATATGTGAATATGTTTGTGGTTCTGGTGATGTTATTGAAGCACTTTTATATATTCTGAAAAATTTAAATAATTTTAAATGATTTATTGATAAAGAACTTCATAGAAAAAAAATTGTTGGATTTACAATTATATAGAGACATAATTAGTTTAAATTATAAATTGATTATAAAATTTATTCAAGAAAGAAAATGTATTCATTTTAAATCAAATATGCCAATGATACATAAAATGGCAAGTCTGAAATCTTTTTTACATCATAATGATAAATTATGAAAATATAAAAGTGATAAAAATCAAAATATTGAACTTTTGACTCATGAACTTATGAAAGTAGGATATAATAGGTACCAATTTTTTATTATTATTATTATTATTATTATTATTATTATTATTATTATTATTATTATTATTATTATTATTATTATTATTATTATTATTATTATTATTATTATTATTATTATTATTATTATTATTATTATTATTATTATTATTATTATTATTATTATTATTATTATTATTATTATTATTATTATTATTATTATTATTATTATTATTATTATTATTATTATTATTATTATTATTATTATTATTATTATTATTATTATTATTATTATTATTATTATTATGTTTCAAAGGATAAACTTTATTAGTATTCTAAAAGGTTATACAAGTTACATTTGACACATAGTTCTTACATATAAATTAGTTTCACAAAACTGCATATGTACAATGATTTGATCAGTAACTGTATGCATTATCAAACTAGAAGTCTCTAAGAAAAAAAAAGTTCAACAAAATCAATGATGATCACTCAATCATATGATAATATTCAATTAGATATACTGCAATTAAATTAAAGCAGGAATGCATCTAGTTTGTGTCAGTTGACTTTAGAACTGGCACAAGGATCCATGTTAGATATAGTTTTTTTTTTGTTAGTGCTTTTATATAAGTTCTTGTATATTCCAGATGCCAATGTACTTAGATTGATCTGTAATCTTCATGTCTCTTTCACGTAAGGTTTGCAGCTTATTTCTGAACATGTTTGGATGTCTTCTAGGATTATAATTGTATATGAAATTACACCTTGTACACTATAAAGCATAGAGTAAAAATGTGCAGATTCTTATTTCAGCAAAGATACCACTTTTAAAAGAGTCAAAAAGGGTTTTCATATTGATTTTTTTACCCTTGAGTGAAGTGCTAATAATTTCACGAATGTTTTCTAGACTTGAGCATGAGAAAAAAAGGTGGTTTTGTGTCTCCAAGTCCCTATGGCAAAGATTACATATATCATCTATATCTTTATAGTTTCTTTGATATTTCAAAAAGTGTTGTGTAGGTAACAAGTCTAGATTTATCTTTAGAAGAAAGTCAAAATATTTTGGTTCAAGTGACCATAGTTTGAATTTGCGACATAATTGTTTATTATTAATATGAAGTGGAGTTTGTACATCATCTTGATTTGGATGTAGAAGTTGATAAACTTCCCAATATTTATATTTGGCTTGTGGTGGTTTAATGTTAAGAGTGTGAATTGTTAATAATGGTGTAAGTAGTGTGTTCAGATATCTTTGGAGAGGAGATGGTATATCTGTAGGGGTAATCTTGGCAGCAATTTCTAAATATGGGAATTTTTGTGCACATGTACATATTATGTTCAATGTTTTTTGTATCCTGAAGACATGTATTGAGTGAAGGCCAAGGCCATTTTGTGAAAGGGGTTTTCTTAGGCGTTTTATTGATATTGAAATAATCTTTTTTCCCCAGAATAATTTTCTGCATAAGGAGTCTATTTTATTTGTAAATGCCCTGGTATAAATGATTGTTGGAGTAAAATAAGAGATTTTTGTAATCACTAGCATGTTAAGCAAGGCCATTTTTGTATATATAGAGAGGTAGGCTTTGGAGAGTGAATTGACAGTCTTTTCCACTTTCTCTATCAAATTTTTCTGTATGAGTGATCTCATAGGTGAATGTCGTAAATAAAAGTTGAACCCAAGAAATGCGCTTGGTCTACCTTTGAAAACTTTATTAATGCTATTACCGGTGAAGATCTGCCATGTACACGATTTCTCCATATTGAATGTTAGCTTGTATTCTTTTGTAAAATTATTAAGTGTCTTAAGAAGTTTGGGAATTTGTTTTTGAGATGATAGAAATATTGCTATATCATCCATATATGCGATACATGAAATGTTGTCATTGATGGTGGGCATGTAGATTCCTGAAAATTCATTTTCTATTATTTTTATAAGAGGGTTGATATAGCCATGATGTCTGTCAGCTCAGACACGTTTAATGAAATCTGTTTCTAAGTAACCTAGGTAAGTTTTTTTAATTAAACCAGTAATAAAGTTTTCTCTGTTGGGATTGACTACAACTAATGTGTATTGCCCCAGAGTTTTCATTTCTTGTCGGAACAATTCTTTGCTTTCTTCGTTTACAAATTCAATAGCCAGATAATGCGGATTCAGATGATCTCCCACACAAACTATCAAATTCCATAGTTTTTTATTATTTATCTCTTCGAATAGAAGCTCCTTAGGGAATCTATATAGCGAACAGTTTCTATCTGTAATTGCTATGACAACGGAGCATTCAGTGAAAAAATGTTTAAATGAATTGAAGAGTTCCCTAGGGATCATCTGGTTAAACACTTCAGATATTTTATTAAGGCTATCATTAGACCAAGGCTCTTTTATTGTGTTAACGTAGGTTTCAGTGGTTTTTGGGGTAAGATCTAGTTTCATCAGATCTCCTGCTGTAGAACGGTGAAATCTAGGCGCTAGCTGCATTTTCCTTGAGAAAAACAATTGCGTATTATTTTCACTTTTTTTTATAACTGTTGATGGTAATTTTGCAACTTGTGCATAAGAACTTTTAAACGTGTCTGAGCTGACAGACATCATGGCTGGATGTTGGACATCTAAGTCCATTATGCAATCAATCTGTGTTGCCTTTTTGTATTTCTCTTCTTTTTTTAATTAATCTATTAGTTTTCTATTTTATAGTTATTAGAGATATAAAACTCTTACCTGTAATCGGTATATTTTATGATATTTTAATAAATTGAGGAGCACGATCTGAACGAGTGGTAAACTAGAGGCGACCTCTGGTGCCTATATTATTATTATTATTATTATTATTATTATTGTTGTTGTTGTTGTTATTGTTGTTATTGTTATTATTATTATTGTTGTTGTTGTTGCTGCTGTTGTTGTTGTTATAAGAAGAAGAAGAATAAACAATTAGATAATAAAAAATGAATATCCATGTCATTTGTAAATAATTTTTAATATAAATTAATTAAAAATATATTTAAATATAAATACCATATTTAATTTTATGTTCCTCCAAATGTAAATAGACTACTTAATAATTCTAAGAATGTTATACCTAAAATGCAAAGAAGTAATATAATTTATCAGATTGTATGTGGTTCTAAAACATGATATATTGGGAAATCAAGATGTGTTAATAGAGGAACTTAATACAAGTGGTAAAAATGTTTGATTCTCTTATAAATTAACAAACACAATCCTTTTTGGCTAGCATTTACAGTAAATAAAATACTCAAATCATTTTTACCACTTGTATTAAGTTCATCTATTAATCACATTTTGATCTGATGATATTCTTCATTCTTTGGACCCATAATAATTAGTAAATGAACTCCCAAAATTACCAATTGATAAGTTGAACTAAAACCAATTTAACAATTATTTTTGCTTGTATTGATGGTTGAATATTTAGAAGACAGTTATGAGATAAAGAGTTATTTGTAAAATTTCAATTACCTCACAGTTTTTTAAGAAGATAATTAATCAGAAGTTGGCTTTCATTTTATTTCTCATTATTGTCCCTTAACCAGCAATGTGGTTTATGTGCATTATACAAATGTTGAAACTTTTCTTTTAACAGAATAAATTCCTGTTGACCTTTTTAATTTTGTTTTGTTTGTATACTTTTTTTTTTGCAATTGTGCAAGTTTCAACATTCCTTTTTGTTCTAAATCGATAGTTGTTAACGAAAGCAAATACATGTTTATACATTGATCTTTTTTAAAATATAAAATAATAATTGATTAATCAGACATTAATATTATCATATATATATATATTAGCATAATGACTTCATTATTCATACCATTTTTTATTATTATAAATGAATGTATGAAATTGCTGGTGTGTGTGCATGCTTATGCTTGCATTAGCTCACTATCATGTAAACTTTCAAACATTCCACAGACCTATTGTTGTGCCCTTATACTTTAGACTATTGGGTACAGAATTTTGATAAATTTATCCAATCAAAATGATTAATGGATAAATGGGATATTACTAATGATTTTTGTTTTCTATTATACTTTTGTTTTGTTTATAATTATTTATTTACACTGATTAGCTAGATTGGAGCTTAGTCTCAAATTATATATATATATGATATATTTTGTGGTTTTATCCATGTATGATTTTTATTACAAATATACAGACATTTCAGTTTGATCATGTAAATCATCAACTGGGTAATAAATCTAGTACAATGAAGATGATTAGAAAGAATCGGTAAACAATGATTTATTATAATGTTAAAATTTCCAACAATAAAAAAAAACTGGTACATAAAATTAAAAAATAAAATAAAAAAGTGAGAAAGTCTTCAGAATAATGTATTTAAAAAAAATATTTCAACTGACATCATATTTGTTCATACAGGTTGGTCTTTTGAGTATCTCAATGGCTTCTTTGATTTGATATTGGTGGAAAGTGTTACATCTAGATAAGATCCTAGTATAAAAGAACTCAATATTATGACCTGAATCATGAAGTGAGAGTTCTGATGATGATAAGTGTTTCTTAACTGCATTAGCATGTTCATCTTTCCTAGTACTGATGCAAAAATTAAGAAGCTTTACAAATGCCACATGAAATTTCATAAACTCCATGAGCCTCAAGAGGGAATGAATCTTTATACTTGCTTAGAATTGTAGTAATTTTTTAATAAGTACCATATACTGTTTTTATTTTATAAAATATGGTTTCTATCATATCCTACTTCCATAAGTTCATGAGTAAAATGGTCAATATTTTGATTTTTATAACTTTTACATTTGCATAATTTATCATTACATATGCAAATATGAAAGTAATAAAAATCAAAACCTTCAACTTTTTACTCATGAACTTTTAAAAGTAGGATATGACAGAAACCAAATTTTACTACATTAAGTTGACTTAATAATAATAAGAATCATAATACAAAATTAGATAATATAAAATGGATATCTATGCTATTTGTAAATAATGTTCAATCTATATTAACTAAAAATATATTTTAAATAAGTACAATATTTCATTTTATGTTCCTCCAAATGGAAATATATTAATTAATAATTCTAAGAGTGTTATATCTAAAATGCAAAGAATAATATAATTTGTCAGATTGTATGTGATTGTAAAAGGTTATATATCAGAGAATCAAGATATGCTCTAGAAAAAAAGACAAAAGAACATAAATTATTATATAATCAGGTTTAAAAAAACTATAAGTACTCAATTAAATGCCGTCTCAGTGTTCTTTTACTATGACAAATCTCGTAATTATAAATATTTTAATGTAAATAATACAAATATATTAATGGAAGAAAGAAATCATAAAAAGAGAAAAATTAAGGAAACAATATACTGACATACTCATCTCATGGAAAATCATGTGATATTAAACTTCCGTATTAGTTTGCAAATGATAAGAATTATAACCTAATCAAAAGCGCTATGGATTAATTAGGATATATATTTCATTATTTTATCAGTAAAATTATTTGCAAGTTACATATAATATATTTGTGACGAGTATTTATATATATATCAGCCTTACATCCCAATTCATGATAAAGAAATCTATAACTTGCATAAAAAAGAATAGCGATAATTGATAAAACTTTAGTGACTTTTTTCTTCTCCTCTGATTAAAAATAACAAAATATGTATTTATGTTTTTATTAATTGGATAGTTAAAATAGATTAATTGTGAAGTTTGGCTTCTTAAAAAAATTCCAAGGCTTTTGAACCTTTCGGACATTTAAGAGAAAAGTGTTTACCTTCTTCCAAGAACATAAGGTTGTGGGCACGGTAGGATATTTTGAAACAACTACATCATTTAAACCTTTCCACTTCCAGATATAAATGTGTGTGCGTTTTCATGTGTTGTAAGCATTATAAAGACTTAAATAAATTATAGGCAGGCACACACTCACATTAATACATAAGTAACGTTTTCATTTTCAATTTGAAAAATATATAGCTTTTTTTTTTTTTATGTAGAAAATTTTCGAGAGTTAATTTTATTTTATAATGAGAAAGTGCTTTATTTAAATTTCTTTTTAATTCACTATCAAATTATGAGCGCTGTTTTCAATAAAATATTTCCATTCATTTTTTTTACTTCTCTTTTTTACACGAGAAGTTTATTAATGAGATATCCTCAATATAGTTATTGGAGCAGAGTAAATATTTATAGCTTAAGTTTCCATAAAGTCTATCACCATATGTAATTTTAAGCTTGGCATTTGCTTCCTCTGTTAGATCCAACTTGACAAGTCAATTAAATTACCTTACTATGTTGAGCAAAAAAAAAAAAAGTGATCCTCTGATCAATAATTTCGAATAAACTAGGTGTAAAAAAATATAACTCCATTTGATAGAAGCAGCGGCGTTTCTTTCTAGAGTAATCTCTAGGTAATGCAAAAATTATCAATTACAAGTCATTTTACGAGGTTTTATTGGTGGAATACGCTATTAAATATCAATTTTCTCCGAGAAAATAATTAATATTTATAATTTATCATAAATCAATTTTGATAGCATTTGCTAAATATATTGCAAAATATTGTTGAGTTATAATTATAAGCTTTTAAAAAAAAAATTTTCATATATTTTGTCCTTTGTTTTTAATGTGTTTTTTTAGAAAATTACAATGACTTTTTACAATTCTTTTTTCTTCTAATTTTTATTATTTTATTTTTTCCTTTTTTCTGAAACTATTAATAGGGTGATACTTTAATTTATTTTCTTATATCTTTAATTATTTTCTCGCCCTGTAGAGTTAAAGCAAACGTAGAGTGAATTACTCTAAAACATAAGGTCATTGTTCGCAGCTCCAGCGTTGCCGTTTACCGAACTCGAACTATTTATGAATTGCCATTAATAAACCAATCGATTATTTATTTAAATGTTTATCGTGAAGTAAGTAGGTTTTTTTATTATAAGAACAATCATAACTTGCAGACAAAAAGAATAAAGTATACATTTTATATTAATTCAATCATTAATAAATTTTATATTAATGAAAAATAAATATATATAAATTAAATGCATCACAAAATTATGTAAAAAAAAGCATACTTTGCAACATTTAAGTATGGGTAGTTCTCTGTCTTACATTACTCTTGGAGGACTTAAAGGAACCGAGTAGGGCAAACTTCTAACGTTCACTTCATACGTTTTTATCATTGCAGCTGTTATTACTATGTCATTATTCATATAGTATAGGAACATGGATGGACTGCTCACCAACATGCAGTGAGTTTATTGGCTATTTACCTCTGAGTTTAAGATCAAGAAACACTATGGTTTTTCTTCTCAGTTGCATGATAAGGCAGAATGAATGAGAGTGTGAATGGAAAAAAAAATTTTCTAATAGATATTGAAAATCATGACAGACAAAAATAAATCATGACCCTTATTTCCAGGAGGCTGTAAAGTCACCAGCCAAGACAGAGGTTGGTGGCTGAAGAAAGAAGATCTAAGAATCCCCTGATTATAGACCCAGATTGCCTTTTGATGATGAATTTTTATTTAGGTACTTACAACTGCAGATCGCTTTCAATTGAAGGAGAATAACTATCTTATATTAAATGGGACATTTTGAACTTTGTGAAGTTAGAAGAAAAGGTGAAAAGATGACTGATTTAAAAAGTGGACATGTACTCTTTTACAAAGGCACAAATATTGTAAATAGAAGAGGAGTAGGATTCATTATAAATAGTGGAAGAAAAATATTATGGAGATTGATGGTATATCGGACAGAGTGGCAAAATTAGTTATCCAACTTAATTACAGATACCAAATGCATATAATTCAGTTTATGCCTCAACAAATTCTTGTAGTGATGAAGATTTTTATAAGGATGTCCAAAAAGTTTTTGATCAGAGTAAACAACCTTTTAAAATTGTTATGAGAGACTTTAATGCTAAAATTGTTAAATGATTGAAGGATCAAAGTGCTGTAGGTAAATTTGGCTATGAAAATAGAAATGAGAGAGGACATAACAGGAAATGGACATGGAAGCATCGTAATGAAGGTACAGCAGAATTGAATTATATTTAGATTAACAGAAAATACATAATGTTTTTAATAAATTCAACACAGGAAGGGATCCTCGATTAGTGAGATGTAAGACAAATGATAATGCAAAACTAGAGAGACAAAAATCATTAAGAAATATAATATTCACAGTTGATATATTCCTAATCTTCTGCAACACTCTAATGAATTTAAGCAAGTCATTTTCAAATAATAGCAAATTTTGAATATGATTCAGATTTGAATGAAATTAATAGGAAAATAACTGATATACTTTTAAAAATTGAAACAAGACTAGCGAATAGAAAAAGGTAGCAATTGACCAATAAAATTTATACCGAGTCTACAGAATTTATGAAGAAAGAATGTGAAAATATATAAAAATTATGCTTTAAGAAGGACTGAATATCTTGAATTTTGTAAAGTGGTATAAAGAGGAATTGATAATAATGATATAAGAATGTATAATTGTGAATTAGCAAGGAAATAGAAAAAAATAAAAGTCTTTGGTATTGGTAGAGATTTTATATCTGCAATAAGAAAAAAATATGAAACTATTACTAAAAAAAGATTGCATCATGAAATGGGTAGAAGAGTTCTATCAAGTATTATATAGTAATAAAGAAAAAGTACCTCCTACAATTATTTTATCTTCTGAATTGTCCCAGATTTTAAATGAAGAAGTAAGACATGCAATTAAATTTATGAAGAAGAAAAAAGCTTCAGGTAATGATAGATTTATAATCAACATCAAGAGAAGGAATCAGGTGAAGAAATAGAAAAATTTTTGGCAAAATTATATATCAAATATCTAAATGATAAAGAATTACCAGTTGATTGGAAGAATGCAGTATTAATATTAATATTTTAAAAAGGTAATAAAGAAGTTATTAAAAATTACAAATCTATCAATCTTTTATTAGTTTTATACTAAATTTTTTCCAAGATAATTATAACTCATTTATAGTGAACATTGGATTTCAACCAACCAAAAGAACAAGCTGGATTTAAAAATGGTTTTAGTACAGTAGATCATATAGAAATATTGAAAGAAGTTATAAAAAGGATCAATGCATATAAATTGCCATTATGCTTTGGATTTGTAGATTATGAAAACTCATTTTATTTTATATGCATTTCTTCATGATTAAAGCATTGGATCATCAATGTATAGACCAAGGATATTATTATACTCTGAAGAATATTTATAAAAATGCAATCGCAACAATTAGATTACTTAATGATACTAGGAAGGTTAACATTAAGAAGGGTGTAAAACAGAGTGACTCCATGTCTCTGAAACTTTTTACAGCAGTATTGCAAGAAGTATTTTGTGGATTAAAATAGGAATCTAAAAGAATAAAAGTAAATGGAGATTATTTGTCATTTAAATTTTTCAGATATTATAGTTGTTTTTGCAAATAATGCTTCAAAGTTTCAGGAAATGCTGCAAGAATTATCAGATGAAAGTAAGAAAGTAAGACTAATGTAATGTTCAATGGATTTTCTCAAAAAATGAAAATAAAGATTGATAATGATGAGTTAGAAGAAGTCAACAGTTACAAATACCTTGGTCAGATTATTATTACAGATGGAAACATAATGGATGAAATTAATTATAGAAGTAAACTTGTTTGGAATGTTTTGGTAGAAATAACTTGATACTAAAATGAAATATGCCTATGTGTTTGAAAAATGGTTTTTAATAAATGTGTTTTATCAGTTTTTACTTATTGATCTGATACTTGATACTTAATAGAAGAGCAGTACAGAGACTTCAGACCACTCAAAAAAGTATGAAGAGATGCATGCTAAGGGTAACTAGATGAAATTGAAAACACAATACATAGTTAAGAGAACAAACAGTTGTTACTGACAACATTGAAAAGATTAAAAGACTGAAGTGAAGTTGGGCTGGACATATTTCTAGAAGAGATGGTAATAGATGAAAATACTAAACTAGATTCCAAGAGATTTTTAAAAACCCAGAAAGAAACCATGTGTGAGATGAATAGAAGAAATAAAAGTGTGTAAGAGTGATATGTACAGGAGAAGCTAGGATCAGAGAAGCTTGATTGAACTCGGAGAGACTTCCATCCTGCAATGGATTTATCATGATTGATAATGATGATGAGTGTTGTCATATATTTAAGATTTATTCATGTATAGATTTTATTGGTGTATATATTAGTATTATATCAACAGTATTTTGATTATAATTCACCAAGCTAACTCCAAGGCAGTGAAAACCATACAGGGATATTGCAGAAATCCCTTGAACAATGTCTACTAGCTGGAAAATGAATTGTGAAATGCAAATTGATATAATGCTAATATTTATAATAAACAAATATATAACAGATTCTCTTACAAATAAAAATAATATATATAATAAACATCATCAGGGCTTTGTGGGAGAGTTATTTATGTTGCAAAGATCATCTCAAAGACATTCTAAACAAATGCGATGTTGATTGTTTTTATTGGAAAGATATGTAAAAGAATAGAATTCGTTAATTACACTTAGACATGTATTGAAGTATTTTAGAAAATAAAATTTTCTAAAAGAGGTTAAACTATAGCATCATAAAATATGAAACAAATAGAATATTAGACTAACATCTTCTACATGTGGATATATTTGTATTAATGCAAATACATTTCAAATTTATTATTATTATTATTATTATTATTATTATTATTATTATTATTATTATTATTATTATTATTATTATTATTATTATTATTATTATTATTATTATTATTATTATCATCATCATCATCATCACTATTAATAGTATTAGTATAATTATAATTTTATTTATTTTTTATGTTTTGAAATGGAATAGTTATGCTCATTTAAGAAAGCTACTAATTATATGTCATCATTATTATATAATTGTTGACTTTTTGATATTATATTCTAGGGCACTTAATGATATTTGATTAGATAACATATCAAGCTTTTAGCTAATAAATTAAGTCAGATGCATGGAAGTTGAGATAATATAAAATATTGATTCACTTTTATGTTACACACTTTTACAGAAATGAGAAATCATTCTTTTAATACTTATGATTTTCTATAATAAATTATATTTATACTTAAGAGATTTGGAACAATGGTAGCATGGTCAACTCTAGAACTCAAAGATCATGGATTGTGGTTCAACATTAACATTTCTGATATTTAAACTTCATGAGACAAATTATTTTAATATACAATTCTATTTATAAATATACTAAACTATCACCACATGGTGCACATCTGTATGCCTAGCTTAAAAGTTAGTTTGAATCCAGGTCAGGTAAATGTAAATATCAGGTTCTGATCAGATTTAGAATTTTTATCGCTGATGCCTTCTCAGGGTAACTCAGTTGTTTATCCAACACCGATCTGTAAATTAATATATAATAATCATTAAAGTAAAAGGTAACATCAAGGATGGAAAACCATTCATATCTTTACCAGAAACAAATGACAGACCTTATGAGTAATGTTTTCTTTTTTGTATTTATGCGATACTGTTAATTTCACTCTGCAGTATACTATATAAAGTTCTTTTGTCTACCATATATATATATATATTGTAACGGCATATAAATATGCCATTACATTAATTTAAAATAAAATCTTAAAGTTAGCAAATAAAAATTATTAAAAAACTAAAAGCTAAAATGTTTGTTAAACATATATATATATATATATATGTATAAACATATATATATTCACACAGATGCAAAACTTTAACAATATTTTTTTTATAAATAAAAAAGTATTTGAACGTACTTTTTTTATAAAAAAATACAAGATTTAAATATAAAAATATTTTAATAAAGAAATAATGTAAGTAAAAATAAAAACAGGTATTAATTAATTCCTGTAATCTGTAAATGGAAATGATTGTTTATTAATTGAAAAGCAAGCTAGCCTTGGGGCTCTTGTGTAAGTAAAAAGTCAGATGAAAATTAGATAAGAGAATAAAGAGAAATTAGCTTGACCAATGGAAGCACCAAGCCTCAGCCTGGACCCAAATGAAAAGGATGGATTAGTGACATTTTGTTGTTTGAATCTGTGTGGATACTATAAAAAGAGAAATACAGTTTTCCTGGGAGTTTCCAGCTTGTTTTGGTGAGATGAACGATAAGTCACACTTGTCATTCTCTCTCATTTATTTTAAAAAATGAAAAGACTGTGATACCAGAATGGAACCAGCTAATGCTACCTCCAGAACATCAGAGTGGTCTTCCAATGGAGACATCATGGGAATTAAAAACAGAAACCTGGACTCTTCTACTGTGAACTATGAACTTTACAATTTAAAAAAAAAAATTAAGAACTTTCGTTCAAACTTTTAAGATTTAGCTAACCTAATTTTTTTTTTAAAAAAAAAAAAACTCTTATCTGATTTTCAAATTGACAATTAATATTTAAATTATATATATCTGACTTATGTTTCAAATTAATTATAAATGTTTAAATTTTACATATTTGCTTGCTAAAAGAAAAAAATCATTTCCATTTTATTAATTTTATTTGTATTACTATTTATTGTTTAAATTTTGAATGATGAAATTTAAGTTGGGTATGGATGTTGCATGGATTTTTTAGCAGTTAATTATATTCAATTAGAATATATAGGTCATCGATGTCACTGCAGCATCTTATGATGAATGCTATTGGGTTTTTTTGTATTCCCTCTGCAATTGATGTTATCGATGATTTTGTAGTTTGATTGGTTATGTTTATTCTGGAATGTTTTTAACTGTGGAATCTATGCAGCCGATCTATACTCAACATTATAAAACAAATTTTATAAAATTTATCTGTACGAACATATTTAAATGTTAAATTTAAGTCGAGCATGAATGGCTATATAGTTTTGTAAAGTTATATTAAGGGAGGCTAATCTTAGGTTATTCATTTTGTAGTTGAATTAGGTCAATGGATTGGATATATTTATGTAATTAGTAGATGTAGTATGAGTTTTACTATGTGCAGAATCGCTGTATACACCGCACCAACCCTTTGCCTATGGATGGGATTGTAAGTCGGTAAAAAGGACCGTGGTCCCTTCCTATGGAGTTTTTATTTTATTGTTCTTCTTGCCATACAGATGTAACATTCCTGTATTGGTCAAGAGTCAATGTCTTCTCTAACTATACTGTTCAGATGTCCATTCCTGACAGTATAGTATATTTGTGCTGTTGTATTTCATGCTACATTGAATACATAAATGTATCAGATGGATTGACGTCGGTTTGACTGCGAACTTTTGGCCTAAGGTTAAATAAGGGATATAATATTTTCTTTTCAAATGCAGATCTATGTACTCTATTCATACTTGACCCTCTAAATAAAATATTAAACTCATTATTGCAATCTATTTAAAATTAAAAGTTACTATAAAAATATAAAATGTTAAATGCATTCCTCAAAATTTATTTGTACGTGCGTTAATAAATGTTTGTGTGTTAATTTCTGGCAGTGGCTTTTATTTTTTTATATTTAAGATATAAAGTTATATTTTATTATCTCTGCTACTCCCTGAGCTAGTGACAATGGGCTAACAGTTCAAATATTTAAATAAAGTGGAATCTTAGAAGCACGTATCTGCCTACTTTATAAATTTTTCTAGGCTCAAATGCCTAGATGGCGCCCTTGTAGTGCAGATTGTGGTTAGATTCGATCTCCACTTTCATTTGGATCGTTATAATATATATATATATTACAAAAAAATCAAGTCAGATGTCACATGTCCTAATTTAAACAAGCTTGTATTACAAATGTTACATAAAGAGCTCGCAAATAAGCTCTAAACAAGCTTTGCAGATTATCTCTAACTCCAGACTGTTTTCTGCTATGGACTTTCTAATGCTTGAATATCCTAGCACCTCACTGAGGAAGACATTAGCAGAAATTAGTCTGGGTTAGAGATATTCTGCAAAGATTGTTAAGAACTTATTTGCGAGCTTTTTATATGACATATAAATATATATAATAATTAATAAAACAAGTCATAAATTTCGTAACTTGCTTTTAAGCTTGCATTTAGTGATCACTAGATGGAGCTTACCAATAGATCTAATCAAGCTTTATTTTATAAGTGCCAAAAAAGAAAGAATTCAAAATCTCTATCTGAAAATCCCTATCTCCAGACTAATCGGTTTCGAGCTTATGGCTCACCTCAGTGGAGCACTGGAACTCTAGAAATTAGATCTAAAATACCAACTCAAAAGTCAGCACTTATAAAAACATGTTACTATCAATTTGAAAGACTGAACTTTTCAGACACATAAATGTCTTCAAATCCAGCCTTACAAACCAGATAGCTATATGGGTCTGAATATGCATATGAGTCTCAGTGCTCCACTGAGGTGGGCCATATGCTTGAAAACAATTGGTCTGGAGATAGGGATTTCCGATAGAGATTTTGAATTCGTTCTCTTTCAGTACTTATAAAATAAAACTTGATTAGAGCTATTGATAAACTACATCTAGTGATCATTAAATGCAAGCTTAAAAGCAAGTTACGAAATTTATTACGAAATTTATGACTTGTTTTATTAATTATTATAAGTGTAGCTTTGAAGGCTTTTGCAATGCTATATTGCAGAGGCTATTATTATATGGTGAAACTGAGCTGAATTTAGATGCATATAGCTATCAGGTTTGTAAGGCTGGATTTGAAGATATTTACATATCTGAAATGTTCAGGCTTTCAAATTGATAGTAACCTGTTTTTATAAGTGCTGACTTTTGAGTTAGTATTTTAGATCTAGTTTCTAGAGTCCCAGCACTCCACTGAGGTGAGCCACAAGCTTGAAACCAATTGGTCTGGAGATAGGGACTTTCTGATAGAGATTTTGAATTCTTTCTCTTTCAGGACTTATAAAATAAAGCTTGATTAGAGCTATTGGTAAGCTCCATCTAGTGATATATATATATATTCACACCTGGGTCTCATTTTATGCAGATTATTTTAATGCAGTTTTGAAGTTATGCGATTCATGTTTCTTCTTAATATCTTTTATATTTCACTATATTTATTAGATAACAAGAAATTTAAATTATTAATAACTTATTTTCACTTGAAATACTTTTTTTTTTCAAAAATATATTATATTGGCAGCTAATGTGAATATGGCCTGAAGCTTCTATGTAAATAACCTATTTATAATAATGAGTAAATAATAATAATAATAGATTTATACTTACATATAAAAATATCACAATAAATATTCAAAAAAATTAAACTTTTAAAACGTATTTTGTTATATATAACAGAAATAAATAATCTTTTAGATTTTTAAAATAAAAAACGAAGATTTTATAAACTGAAAATAATCTTTCTAATGATAATGTATAATCTTTTTGCTTTGATTGTGATTTCATTTTTTAAATATAGAAACAGAAAACCATTAACACAGCATAAGACTGAAAGTGGTGCTAGTTGTACATCACATCACAAATAAAAATAAAGTGGCTAACAGGTTCCTCTGGGCATAATTGCTGAGAAATTATTGACTTCGTTTAAGGAGAAGCCACAATACATTACATCACATCGAATCTGATTTCTTACCAGTTTACAAACGAACGCTAGTGGTAATGATTAAAATATGTATGAAAAATGTAAAATTAAATACTGTAGTTAATAAAAAAGTTTTGTGTTGTATTAATTTTTTTCAAATATTTGAAATTTTTTATTAGTCATACTTTATTTGGTTGTTTTTTTAATGCGAATTTTAAAGTAATTTTTCTTTGTTGCTTTGCTTTTATGTGAATTCCAAAAATTACAGACCCTATCCCCCATTTTTCAAGGTAAATTAAGTCTATTTTTGTGCGATTTTTTTTAATGTGGGTTTTCTGTGGAACCTATCTACCTCATAAAATGAGACCCAGGTGTGTGTGTGTATATATATATATATATATATATATATATATATATGTGTGTGTAACTAAATGGTCCATGTCACCACAATACAATAAGATCAGCTTAGGGTAATATATCCCCAAAAACTATGTAACCAAAATATATAATAACCTAGCTCTTACTACACTGCTATAAGACAAAAACATCCAACTAGAAGTTTTAATACTCTCCAAATTAATTTTATACAACAGGGTTAAATAAATTCAGGGCACTATAAAAAATGTTAACCAAAGTACATATTTCTTAGTTATATCATATTTCTTAATCCAAATAAATCTTTCTTAATCAAATCAGATCTCAGAGTTCTTATTATTAAATTCTTAATAAGCAAATATAATCTTATTCTTAATCTCAAGTTCTTATCTAAACCATGAATGGGATCCTAGTAAACAATAATAATAAGATATGATCCATCTTTGGATAATATCCTTATATAATAAATAAATCTTAATTTTTAAATTAATCATGAAATTCTAACATTAACAATAATGATATAGCAATCTAGATTGCATTCATGATCCTATGAATGGGGAAAGAATTTTATTGCTATCCATATATCACACCAAAGATTCTCTTATAATCTTAATCCAAAATGAAATAAAGAAATCTTATACATGAATGTTATTTTAACATCAACAATATAAAATTTTAATAAAATGACATTTATATTCTTATACTCTATACTGTTCTAATAAAACATATGTGTGATTTTTGGATTTCTGAGAATGCAGATGATGATACAGATGCAAATTCAGAAGTAATAATTAAATCAATAATTTTATTAACACTAATAAATATAACAAGGATAATCATTAAATATTTTAATGAAATCAGAAATTATAATTATCATAAGTTTAAGAAAAATTTAAATTACAAAAAAACAAAAATACATTATGATTTTATTAAAAAGACAAAAAGCTCTCACTTTTCTTATTAATTCAGCTTTCATTCCCATATGCCTCAGTACAAAATATATTTAGTAATATTAAAAAAATTAATGTCACCAGCATTATAATAGAGTTGAATTTGAAAGAAGACATATAATTTCATAGCCATGTAAAAAAAATTATAAGTTTAAGCATAAAACATTTCATTCAAGTTTTTAAACACATCAGATAGATATGCAAGTTAGGCATGTCAACAATATCAATATATTCAAACTAGTCTGATTTCATAAAGAACACAAAATAAAAACATGACTAGCATTACACATGATTTTACAAAAATTCATCAAAATAAATATCAAGAAAGACACAAGGCATAATGATGGAATAGACTCAAGATTAAACACTTATCCAAAAGTGCAATAAAAATACTACTTTGTCTCTAATCTTATAAATATATGAAGAATAAATCATCACACAAACTTGCCTAAAATCTAGTATTGTTTGCTAACTCTAATCTAAAACAGACTATAACTCACAGGCATCATAAGAATAATATATCATTATAGAATTAATCTTTCTAATAATGAACATGTGACCATGAAAAAATGATAAAATATAATAATTATAGCAAATTATCACTAGGCATATAAATTATGGCTTTGCAATTTAATAAGAAAAATATAGATCTACTTCATTAATTCTTCCATTCAGTTATACACATTCTAAATAATTCCATACAGGATTGATATATTATCTTCTGATTATATTTCAAAATAGTAATATTTTGAAAACTCACATGGTAAATATAGCACAAATCATATATAGATATTAAATGTGCAATATTAAATATATAATGCACATATAAATAACACTTAAATCTAAATACTAATAATCTTTTTGTCATTTTGTATATAATACATATTTGATTATTTTGAAAATATAATTAATGATCTCAATAAAATGAAAGTAAAATATATTTGTTTTGAATGCTTGGTTAATGTATTTTTTTTTAAAGCTTTGGTTTATATAGTTTGTCCTTGAATAGACATCAACAATAAAATACTGTTGTTTTATCAAATATTTTCGTTATATTAATGTCAGAGCTAAATAGATTTGCATAAACATTTTTTTATAAATATGCAAATCACTAGTCAACAAGTAGAGTCTGTAACTATGAATTCAGATATTATAAAAGTAATTTTTAGTCAGCTAGCAGAATTAAAGACAGATTTTAGTAAAAATTTAGCAGAATTAAAGATGAAATAGTAAATTCCAACAAAAATTTTGAAGAATTAAAAGCAGATTCTGGTAAAAAAAATTGAAGTATTAAATAAAAAATTAAAGAAACAAAAAGTAGCATTAAAATATGAGTTAGTAGAACTAAAAGCAGATTCCAAAGAATTAAGAGATGATTGTAATAATAAGTTCAAAGCTTTGGATGCAAGATTCTAAGCATGTAGGTGTGATTTTGACACTAAATGAAAACAATTAGAGAAAAGATGTGATGCTAGATTTAACAAATTAAGTGGCGAGAAAAAGTGTTGAGAATAAACTAGATCTAGCCCAAGAAAAATTTGGAAAGAGTTTAAGTCTTTAGATACTCTTCCAAGCAATTAAGAAAATGTCATAAAAAGAATTAATAAGATAGAAAAGGGAAGTGACAATTTTGAAAGAAAAATGTAATCTGAGTTACATATACCGCATTAAAAATGAAGTTGAGGATATAAATGTAAGATTAAGTGGAAAATTGAAAACTGATAGAGAGACTGGTTGCAAAATTTAATCTTAAAAAGTCTAAAACTAACTCTAGTATCTTAGCAGTTGGGACTAAAATGTTTCAAAGTAATGGTGTTCTAGAAGATAATTTCATAGAAGCTAAAGCGGACTTAGGGACTAGATGAGTTACTGTTAAGTCCGAGATTAAAAGAACTTGTGACAGATGAATTTGATGAATGTCTGAAAATCTATCATTGTAGTAATGTTTACATTAAAAGCAAATTGCAAGTGTTTCTTAGAAATCTGTTCCAAATTTCTTGATGAATACTAGAATAAACTAATTCCATGTAGAGTTACCTATAAAGAAAAATTACTCTAGTTGTGACTGAGATTGGGAAAATCTTAGAAGAAAATATGATGAAAAGTGTAATCCACCATTTCATATTAATAGTGATGATGAAGATGGTAACAATAATTTAAAGATAGTGACAGTAATTTAAAATATAGGCAAGATGTTTTACAGAACAAGCCTTATCCTCAAAGGATATGCTTTGCCATTTTTAGTGTTTCAATAACCATTAATTACTGATGTAACTATAGATTATAAATGTAAGATGATGGTACTGATTATAAATAGGTATGATGGATCATATGATTGTGAAAAAAACTAGTTCATATGGTACAAGGATGTAATCTTCCTATTCAATCCAAATATTGAGTGTTCTGTTGATCCTAAGGCATTTACTTTAATTTAGAAAAGGTTATATTTTATGAATGCCCCATTAAATTAAAGGGAAAGTTTTAGTAGATATTATTTACCTAAATCTTTTACGTTAATCATTTGATTATGGATGGGACTTTATAAAGTACCAATTTATGTCTTTTATTGTTTCACATGTAATTTAAATAAGAATTCACTAATATTTTTTTAATTCAAAATTGTTGTGTTTTAAATGTATTAAGTTTCAAATGAAACCTATGGCTTCAAAGATTTCAGAGGTGTTATTGATACAATAATTGTATTCATCAGTAAGACAGTAAAATATTTTGTTATATACCATATGAAAGTAAACATCATAGTTATCATATATGGGAAGTTATTAAACTACATGATTTTATGTTTGTGGAAAGAATTAATATTCACAGAATATGGTCTTTTTATTTATTTTGTTATTCAGTCTAAAGAGATACTGAGGTTTGAAAATGCCCATTTTTATTGATTTCCTTTCCAGATAGGTAATTTATGCTCATCAGATGGTATATACAGTTTTGTAGAGCTTGACTAAAGCAAGTCACATATTAATAAAGACAAGAGATCTAAGAAAAAAGGAAATAAAAGACCTCTAGCCAGACTTTTGAGTTAGGTGATATAATATGTTGTGATGCAATATATTAGTGTTGATGCAATTAGTTGACCTTACCACTAATTATTATAGATATTAGATAATAAGGCTATGACTTATGTTAATCTTGTAAATCACCTATATAAAAGTGGTACCATTTGTATTATCCAGTAAAGATATGTTAATCACTGATGGTGAGTGAGTGTTTAATAGGTAAAATATAAAATGCAATGTATCATATGTATGCTAATTGTGAATCGAAACAGTTGTGTGATTGAGTCTTTTCTTGAAGAAGTTGGTTAATCTGCAGATGTGTGCTTCTGCTCAAAACCTTATGTAATGTGATGGTGAAATGCCAGTCAAAGAATATCCTGGTCTTATTACAGAGTAGCTAGTAGAAAGAAATGCCTGTGAAATAATAATTATTGATGAATCATAATTTTAGAAGGATGTTCAATAGAGTTTTCTGACATTCCCAACAGCTGTCCAAACAATAGGTTCCTGGTTAATGAATATACAGTACATCATTTAGCTGACAGTATAGTTGAAATATTTTCAAGAAATTAAAGTACGTTTTAATTGACAGTTTCTTATTTTACTTTAGTATTGGAAAATAAGTTTAAACTTGGTACCTTTTCCACTCATATATCTAAATCATTATCAAGGTTGATTAGCATGTGATCAATTTTCTTTAATGTTAATGGTGATATTTATGCAAATATTTTCTCATAATCATGCAATAACTTATTTGAATATAACTAAAGTCATTGAGAGTATATATATTCTATATAACCTTGACTAGATCATGGAATGATTTTCTTATGTATATTTCTTGTTAGAAGTCATGATATTTTAAAGTAGGCTGATTTAAGTAAAACCTATAATTTTAAAGGCTTCAGAGGTTTAAAATGATTACTTTCACCGACAATCATATAGTTTCCTTAAAAAATGTTTTGTAGCAGGACACTATGTACCATATTGATACACCCTCAACACATGTCTTACATATCTATTACTAAAACAATTTTTTTATATTTACATTTTAAATAATTATTGTATGGACATCAATGAGTATTGAGTTGCCCATTCAGATGCCTTCTTTAATTTCACTTTATATTTGAATTATCTTCAATAAGAGTCAAAACCATGTTTTGAATATTTTTTAAATGAAGTATTATCAACATTTTAGAATATAAAACAATCCATGGTTTATTTTTTATCTTTTAAAACAATACAACATTGACTTCCTCAAAAGTTAAAATTATTTAAAATTCCAAAAGAAAAGCATGTGTATATTTTGCTTTTAATAAAACAGCAATGTATATATATAAACTTAAATCTTAAGTTTTAATAGGTAAATAATAAATGACATTTTTCTTAAAAACTAAAGTAACAATTTCAACTCATTTTATTTTAATATGATTGTGAAAATAAGTTCACAGTTTGTTTAGTTTTATCCATAATACAAAATAAACTGGCATTAATTTTTAGCATTTTATAATAAGGAAAAACAGTTTGCCAAAATAATATTATCTGTTTAACATATATATTTTAGTACCGGACATTAATAAACTAGTAATATATTACATTATCATATGTATGAATCCGTTTGTATGTGTGTGTATAATTGATATTCCAAAATTTATTTATAATAATAATCACTCAATAAACTTTCAAGACAATAGACTTGAGCATATTATATAATAACAGTGATAGATAATGCATCATTTAAATAAATGATCTGAAAGCTCATGCTGTCAAGTAGAAACCCTTTACTTTTATTCATTTTCTTTTGAAGTACATTTGTTTTATATATATATTTTGCTTATTTTGAAAGAAATTTCTCTTTTAACAAACATTTCTATCATTACAAACCATAATGTATGTAGTCATGAAAATTTGTATTAAAAACCATACAACATGACTTTCTAGAAGGTAAAGTTGATGTCTATTTATCAAAACAAATGAAAATGTAAATCAAAGCTTAATACCAGCTGAAATACAGTTGCCATTGCATCTGAAAATTTATTCTTTATTTTTATCAGAGATTTCAAAAATTGATTATTTAAAGTTAAATATACTTTAATAGGCAACCCCAGTATCAATTTTGTTGTTTGCATAAATGTCTAAAAAATTCAATTTGTTGGCCATGTAGGGTAGTAAACACAAAACTATGGCTGTGTAGTTGCCATAACACCTGCAGATAATATTTGAATACTATCTACCATATTGGGTTCAAATAAAAATTCACTTTCTTAATGAAATCTTAAGAAATAAAATCTACAAATCCTATATAAGAATGTAAGTTAACAAAAAAAAAAAATCTAACTAGTGGCCATTATCTCATGAAAAAGACAAACAACAATTTCTTCAGAAAAAGTATATTTATGCGCATCAGTTAATTTGACCCCAAGCACCAATCTCACTAGTACCATAAGAATTATACTTTTCCTATCTACGTAATCTTATAACTATCGCTAATTAGGTGCCTGGCCCTCTAGCTATCTCAAATCCCAGGGCTGGAAGGTAACAATACCTGTCTGACTGAATGGATGTATGGATAAATTTGCGTATTTGAAACAATCTTTCACTGATTTCTATGCTTCTCTAATTAGATTGTGTGCCCTTTTAAAATTAGCTACTTTGAACTCTTTACTTCTAAACATTTATTCTCTCAATACACAATCTATTTCCTTATCAAATTTATGGTTTGGAGTTTAAAAGTATGTTTAATATAATTGTTTACTAGGAAAAGCATACTCAATTCATTCTGAAAGATATACTGTCAGGAAAGGAACTAGGCCAATATAAGTGATAAATATGTTCATTAATGATAGACAAATAATTTGTTTTAAAGTAAGTATACAATTTTATTACTATTCCATCTAATTAAATATTGAGAAAAGAGAAAAATATATATAATTTAAATAACAAATGATAACATAAAAACAATAAAATGAAATTAGTTAAATATAAAAGAACATATAATTAAACAGCGTGTGTAAGAATGCATTTATACATTACAAATTAAATTATAAAGTTTTACATAATGATTAAACTTTTAGACAGTAACAATAGGCAATTTTCATTTCACTTAAGACAATAAAAATTAGTCATATTTTCCTTGGAGTACCCAGGATTTTATTTTGATTAGGTATAAGTATCTTGTTTCAATTATCCAAATGAAATCTATGAATTCTTTATTGTCGATGAATAGAAAAAATTTCTGTTAATGACAAGAGTCTGACATGATCATCCATTTTGTGGTATTGCTTGGATATAGAAAATAATGACATCTTATTGGAAGCTTTCTTAGTGTATATGGTTCAAGATTCATTCTTTCCTGGATTATTTTAGTGGCATATCAGTAGGATCCTTTGGGTTCTTGGATGGGCAGGCATTGAACAGGAACAGCTATATATTTGGAGCTTAGGGTGATTGGCCTTACATGTATTTGTTCTTACCTCAGCATTATGATTGTAGCGATTGTATAAGTTGATATTGCTAAATCCATTTTGATCTCAAGATGGTTGATTGAAGGACTTTTAATATTTCATTTTTATAATGTGAGGATAGCCGTATCAGTAAATTTAGCAAAAAGAAAAATATATTAATACATTTCTGTCCAAAAAACACTCTTGCTCTCTCTTTCCTTTTCACATACTAATTAATTCAATTTTTTTATTTCCCAAAATAGTTTATCAGCATTGAGATCTCTATTTCTCAGGCATGCTTTTAACATTTTTCTTTTATTTTTTAGCCATACATTTATTTAAGATTTCCTGGAATTTAAAGTGGCTAAGTAATGGAACGAAAGACACAAAATTGCTTCAAGATAGATATATCAAAGTTCTTTCATTACTCTTATTAAAATACTATATACGATAAAACCTATATATGATAAAACAAAAGAAAAATATATATTTGAAATAAGTAATAATACAAAAAAAATAATTTATATATTTATGTATAATTGCATTCCCACAATTTATTAACACATTTTTCTGAATGTATCCTAAAATAAACAACTATAACTATATACATCCTTCTCTCCTTATTTTTTTTTAAATAAAAATAAAACTTTCGATCTGTAACTCTCTCTCTCTCTATATATATATATATATACAATCTCTTTATATATATATATATATATACAATTCTTTATATACATACTCAGACATTGAACCAAATTTATTGGACTCATGCTTATCTAGGCAGTTGGGAAATATTATGTAACTGGGTTTGAACCTAGCTGCTGTTACAATACACACATATGCTTGAAAATACCTATGGATAAAATCACTAATATTGCTAAAGATATTAAAGTATAATATCATTGTGTAAAAACTAGTGAAGCATTGATTAAGGAATATCAAAATCTTGATATTCTAAATTCTTGTTATTACAACTTCACATCAATTTTTGGGATCATTTTATTTTGTGCATCTTAATAAAAGTCTTAGTGAATTTAAATCATGCTTATGTGCATATTATAGCATTTAAATATTATATTATATCCTGGTGGATGGAATAACCGTTGTTTGAAAGGAAATTATGACAATGAAAAATCGGATGAGTCTTATAGAAATTAATATTTAGTAGTATTCAATGTTTTATATCCATGTTGTTAATGAGACTTATATTACAGAATATTGTATTATGTGATAACTACCTAAATGGATTAACATACACAAATGCTTTTTTGATAAAATTATATTGGTTATCTAATTGGGATGAGTTTTAATATTACTTTTGGATCATTGTTGCTACACAGATATTGGATATTTTAATGAATTATGAAATCTTAAGTGCCACTGGATTATTGATATTAAATATATCACTATCCTTGCAGTTTGTTCAATTCCACCTTTAATATTTTATTACATATATACATTTGAAAGGTTACTTAACCATTTTTCCATCAGTTATGAGTAAAAACATGACAGCTTCTGGTTGCTTGAATTCCATAATTTTTAATGCTATGGTAAAGATTTTCCCGTCATTTGAAAGGTTATAAAAAGTTCTGTAGATGCTGCCCTCTCATGAATTATTTTACAAGTAAAAAATCAATATAACTGACATTGAAGGTCTAACAAAGAGAGGAAGCAGTCCATTCTAAGCACTGATTGGCTCTCAACTATTGAGGGCAAAGAAATTTACTTGTCAATAACTTCCACTGTTATGATTTTTTTTGTTTCATTTCAAAAGTGATAAATGAATATTTTAGACTATTTTAAAAGTATTTTTTGATATATTATAAATTATTTTGATAAAATATGCTAAAATAAAATTATTATAAAAAAATATATAAGATTTTAATAAAAATTATTTACTTTTCAGGAAAGTAAAACTGAGAAAGAAATCACTGACATCAGCAACACTTTTTAGTTGGTTACTAACGTTCATTTTAGATTTGCTGCTATCGAATATTTTTATAATTATAGATAAAAATTTATTTTTGAAAAAACTTTTGTTCACTTTCATAACCTGACAAATTATTAATATACTTTTTACAAATGAAACTAAAGTGAATATAATATTAAAAGATGAATATATTTTGACAGTTGAGTTTGTGAATTGGATCAATTAAAAGTTTAGACTTTTACCTCACTCGGCCAATAAAATAATCAGCAATTAATGTTAATATGCATTTTTCTTACTAAACAATAAATGATTAGTAACTGAAACACAGGCTTATTATATACCTGTGTCTATATATGTAATATAGGATATATGAGCACAGACTTTCATAAAAAAAAAATTTATTTTTAAATAAATAATAAAATTTAAAAAATAAAAAAAAATAATTAAAAATTTATAATATAAATAATAAACAAAAATAAAAAAAAATTTAATAAAATAAATTATATAATATAAAAAAATATTATTAAAAAATATCAAAAAAAATAAAAATATAATATACTCAAAATTCTTCAAAAAAACATATAAAAAATACAAAAATTCCAATTAAAATAAACAAAATAAAATCTACATTTTAATTTTAAACAAAAATAATTTATTTTAATTTCATAAAAATCATTTATTTTTTAAAAATTAAAAAATTTTTATAAAATTTATTTTTAATAAAATAAAATAAATAATAATATTAAAATATTTATCATCTTTATAAACAATATCTATAATTATTATATACCATTCAATAATTTATTTATTTTTTATTTAAATTTTAAATCTAATAAAATTTTAAACAAATAAAAATAAAATACAATATATATTATTAATAATTATATATCTAAATTCAATAAATATAAAAAAAAACAATAAAAAACCCTAATTCCAAAAATTTATATTTTTTTTTACTCAACAATAATTCTTTAGACATTTTCTATTTTATATAAACATTCTAAATATATATTTTCATACATCTAATTAATAAAATTACAATATTCAATTAAATTTTAATAAATCAGGAAGAATATTTTTTTTCAAACAATACATTCATACTACCCTCTAAATAAATAAACTCATTATTTCAATACTTAAATTTAGAATTAAACAATATAAAATATAAATAAATTTATTCCAAAATAAATATATAATATTAAATAAATATTTTTATAATTCCATTTTATCTTTTATATTTAAAATAAAATTATAATTTACCCCCCCAAATTAACAGAATATTAAGAAAAATAAAATATAAATTTTTCTTCAAACTAACAGACAATATTATATCTTTCATTTACTAAACATACTCAGAATGACCTGAAAAATGAAAAGAAATTTACAATAAAATAGAATTTTAAAAATCATAAATAAATTTTTTAAATAAAATTTAAAATAAAATTTAAAAACATATACTAAAATAAACATCTAATATTTTTTTAAATAAAAAATATTTTTATAATTATAAGTTTAAAACAGTAAGAAAAATAATAAAAAAAAATAAAAATAAATAAAAATAATAAATAAAAATAATTTTTTTTCTTTAAAACTAACTAAATAATACTTAAAGAAGAAAGAAACTTAAGACAAAATTTATAATAGAACAAACAAATTTTTTTTTAACATATATTTAATTATTTTCTTTAAAAAAAAAAAATTTTTTAAATTTTCAATATAACAATTGTAATTACACAAAATTTTTTTTTTTTATTTTTTTTTTGAATACGAAACAAAAGTACTAATTAAAAAAAAACTAAAACGCAAAAAAAGGAAAAAACAAAAAAAAAGAAAAAACGAGCACAAAAATTTCAAACAAAAAAAAAAAAAATTTAAAAAAAACAAGAGAAAAAAAAATAAAAAAAAAAAAAAAAAAAAGACAACGAAAGAAAAGTATAACAAAGTAAAAAAAAGAAATAGAAAAAAAGAGAGAAGGAACAAAAAACGAAACAAAAACAGAACAGATAGAACAAAAGGAAAAGGGTTGGAGAGGGAGCCCCCTAAAAAAAAAAAAGAAAAGAACAGACGAACACCCCAGGGGCAGGAAGAAACAGAGGACCCAAAGAAAGAAAGAACAAGTAAAACAACAAAACCCTTTACAAAAAAATAAAACACATTTTAACAAATATTTATATTTTTGAACTATTTTTAGTTAAAAGAAATTTTAGGAGGACGTATTATATTTTTTCATATTTGCAAACGAAAAAGACGACAAAAATTAGAGCTTTGTAGAACAAGACTGGAAATACTAGTTCCCCGCATTTTATTTTGATTGTTTATTTTGAAAGTTTTGAACGACCCCCTTTTAACAACAACGTTTAAAGTAAAAACGCGGAAGGAGTAGTATATAAGGGGGGAACAGGTACATTCGTGAATGGTCAAGGAGGAATATTGGAATTAGAGAGAGAGACCGGGAGTAAGATCCCCCCTTGCCGGTTGCCGACATCCATTTTTTATCCGCCCAGAGCACACCGTTGGGGAGGCAACTCTCTCATTTCTCTATTTTCGTGTCATTCCGCAAATATTTTGTGTTGCTCCTGATCATATCGAGGATGCGTGTGCATTTGGCTGTAAACAGGGAAGAAATTCTTCCGCCCCCCCCCAAACCTGACCTATAGAAAAACAAAAAAAAAATATCCCAAAAAATTGGTAAAATTTTGGTTCGGGCTTTTCTTTTATTTAGTAAATTGATTTATCCCCTGGGCGGCGGAAAAAAAGGAACAGCCCCTTCGACGGGTAATATAGGATATATGAGCACAGACTTTCACACAACCCACCACTCTCCACTCTATCTAATAACACTGATACACCCAAGCACATATATGTTGAAAAGATAAATAATCACCAATATACGTATTTCATGCTAAATGATTAAACATATACATAATTTAAAAAATAATAACAATTAGTCAATCATACGAAAAACCAAAAAGTGCAAAATTTTTTAAAGGGTAAAAAAAAAAAAAAATACCCCTCACCCCCACAAAAAGAAAAAATTTACAGGCTATAAAAAATAAAGCTGATTTAATAACAATTAGTCAAAATTACAAGTAACTATCGATTAAATGGCATCTGAATAACTTATTTACATTAATGTCACCTTAATAATAAATTGTAATAAGTTAAAGATTTTTTATAAATTTTGTATTCCTGTGATGTAATTAACATAAATACATATTTCCTCTAGTTCTGAAAATAAGTTTGTTGTTTACTCTCAATTTCTATAATTATTGCATAATAAGTTTTATTTCTTTAGTATGTAATTAATTTCATTTATTATTTATTATTATTTCATATAAATAAACTGTTATCATTATTTATTAAAACCAAAATCCCGAGTTTGCTTACTTTAATGAATTAAGTAACAATAACTATAAATTGTATTCAAAGGAATATGGATAAATAAACACCAACTAGTATATGGCTTAACATTATTTTATATTCATCGTAGCTAATTAATATTTAAATCATTATTTTACATTTACATTACATCCATAAGAGCTAGCATTCTTTGTTATTCAATCTATTTTAAAGTTGTACTGGGTACAGATTAGGGACTAAAGACTAAAGCATATAAAGTCTTATCAATTAATTTGCTTCAATTTTCTTTATAAGTATGAGTTAATTTGGTTTCAACAGAGTCTCTATCTCTTCAGCATTATACTCTTATTCATCCCAGTTATACAATTACAGTTTTTTCTGCCCATATACTTGGGGCATTTGAAGAGACAGCCTTTCCCATTTTATTTTGATACAATTTATATATACCTTTATTGTTAAAAGGAGGTTGCCTTGACAACATTTTCAAATTGTTGATTGTTATCTATATTAGGATTGTCTAAGTGTTGACTTGTTTCTAATGGTTATATATACATGTGTATAGGCTATTGATTTTTGCTTTATATTACTTAGCTCAATTTAAGCAATAAATCAATAAAAACAAACATGAGCAGTAGCCTCCCATTGTTTATATTCAAAAAAATATCAAACGGTAATTAAAATAAAGCTGCTTTTCTATATAGCTTTATCAATTACTTAAAACTATCAAAGATTATTCAATAGAATAAATTATTTATTTTTAAAAATAATAGCAGCGTGCTTAATAAATTAACAATCTTTTATTGAGTCTTTATAAATTATATACTTAAAACAATATTAAAAATTATTCATTACATTATTTTAAAGTATCTTTAAAATATATTTTTATTATCTTTTATATATATAATACATTTTAATATCTTATAATTTCTGTAGTAAACAGCTGATATATGTTATTACACAATACATACATTGATTAATAAATGGCATTTCAGGCAGCATGGAGAGAGTACCAGTCATATTTTTACTTGGACACACGTATTACAATTACCACCATTGACAATAGCAATATTTATTAATAAAGTTTATTAAACAAACCATATACAAGCATAAAAATGAATAAATAGTAAGGTACTTATGTCAATGCATAAAGAAAATCAACTATCTCCGTTAATTTTCCAATATTTTAGCCACATTAGGGACATCATCAGGTGATCAATTTTATTTCTCTCACCATGTGTCAACACAATAATATTTATTAGTTAAATTAATGCATTATTTTATTCATGAGAGAGAGATAAATATACATATTGAAGGATACAAATACATATGTATTACAAATAGAATGCTAGAAATTGTACCTCTTAAAACTTAATTATGCATTTATTCAAATCAGAAATGCATGATTCTGACCAATGAAATAAAATTTAATAATAATAAAACTTTTGAAAAAAAGTATACAGTGTATTTAAATATATTATAACTTTTAAATAGCATGCCAGGAACAAATTCCATGAAATTAATTATTATTTACAAATAATTGTTATTTGTGATTAATCAACTTTGTTACAAGTTTTTGTGTTTTGATGTATCTTGGATATATTACTTATATCATAATATATGCTTATAATTAATAATACTAAATGGTTTATTTGTGAGAAATATATTTAAAATAAAATACTAAAAGTTGATTATTCAGTAGTATAACTGATCATAAAAAAATATATTTGGTACTTATGTAGTTTGCCTGCTGGAAGCTTGTTATCCTTTTTTTTTTAAAAAAAAAAAAATTCATTTTCAGAGTTTCAGGAGCTTAACACATGGTATAAACAAAATGGCTGACTCTAAGTTACTAAATTCAATAATTATGTTTTTTTTTTATTTCATAAAATCATAAAGAAACACAGAAGTCCAAAGAGATGTAATTCATAAATTTGTTAATGTAAATATAGTAAATAAAATTTTAAAAAAGAAAACAGCATTTAGTAGACTATAATAAATGGGTAAACATAACTTTTCAGGTGTGCAGTATTCCATAATTTTAAAAATAATCCAAAGGGTTGTAATCAACATTTTTAAAATATAAATTCTCTACACCAGCTGTAAATTAATATTATTGCAGTCACAAATGATGTTTTGGAGCTTCTTAGAACATGTGTGACATTGTGTGTCCATTTATGCATGAATTGTAATTTTATGCTCATTATTATATACTTTTTGGGCACGTACTATTCTGTAATTTTGAAAATATTCCATTGCATCATGTTCTGGTGATGAAATATTCCAAATTTTAATCATATTTCCAAAAATGATATGATAAAGGAATGTTTAAAAAAATTACAATAATTTTAGTCATAGCAGGCAGACTATGTAAATATTCCACTACATCCTATTCTGTCAATGGCAGATGTCTAATTTTGATCATATTTATAAAACTGATGGAGCAAAAAAAGAATTTTTAAAAAATCACTATAATTTTACACATGGGTTACCAAATGCTTTTGAAAATTACAATTTTAGCACTACATGATAATCTTTGAACATTATGTCCTAAATGGAATTTATTGACAAATGTTTTCAAATTTTCTTAAAATTAACATTGAACTTAGAATTGTGAATGGAATTTACTTTAAAAAATTGGGATTAGCCTTGCCATAAATTCAATTTATAAAATAATGCCAAAATGTTAACACTCAGTGAACACTTAACAGTTGTGACTAAAATTATTGTAATTTTTTTGGTGGTGATTTTTTTAACATTCCTTCTTTACCACATCATTTTCAGAAATATGGTTGAAATTTGGAATATTTCATCAACAGAATGAGATGCAGTGGAATGTTTTTAAAATTACAGGATTCTGCCCATTTAGAAAATATAAAATAATGAGCATGAAATTACACTTTATGTGTGAATGGAGATGCAATGTCACACACATTCTAAGTGTCTATCTGTTTGGAAAGGGATATGATTACAAGGCTCCAAAACATTTGAGACTGCACTGACATTAATTTACAGCTGATGTAGTAAATTTACATTTTAAAAAAATATTGATTACCATTTGGATTTTTGTGTGTTTCAGTGAAATATTTTCAAAATTAAGGGATCAATGGCACACATGTTCTAAGAACCTATCTCTTTGGAAAGGAGTATGGTTATAAAGTTCCAAAACATCATTTGTGACTGCACTGACATTACTTTAGAACTTGTATAGTAAATTTACATTTTAAAAAAATGTTAATCACAACCCTTTGAATTTTTGCGTATTTCAATGGAATATTTTCAAAATTACAGAATAGTGCACACCAAATGCTGTTTTTTTTAAAAAAATTATATTGTATTTACATTTAAAAAAAAATTGAATTACAATCCTATAGACTTCTGTGTTTCTGTATCATTTTAAGAAATAAAAAAACATAATTATTGATTACAATAACTTAAGAGTCAGCCATATTGTTTATGTGTCATAAACCTCTGAAAATAGATTTAAAAAAAACAGATGGCAAGCTTCTGGGAGGCAAACTACATAAGTATCATTATATTTTCTTGTACTATAGCTGTTGATAACTCACATATTATTTCATTTATATAATATATAAATATAGAAATGGCAAAAACAGCTATATATTGCATTATATTAATTACTTTATTCTACTAATGCAAATGCAGCATAGATACAGCTAGTTAATTAATATAAAATAATGCCAAGAAGGAAATCAAATCTTTAAAGAATAAAATTCGTCAAAGCTATATATCTAGAAGTACATTTATATATATAAAAAAGCCTAATATTGGAAAAGAAATTTATCAACTAGAAATACTGTCTTAAAAAGATGATAGTTATTTTGAATATTGTCAAAAATGTTTCTCAAAATTAGATTGCACATAGTAATATAAAAATAAACAAAGATAAAAATGCAAAAAATAATTCAAAAGGGTCTCATTAAAAATTGGTATGAATTTAGAATATATTACATGTAACTGAAATATTTCAATATGCTAGCACATAATCGGTAATATATATATTAATTTGTAACATTTCATCATAATATATATATTAATTTGTAACATTTCATCATAGTTTTTTTTCCTGTGGTAAATTTTTTATAGCATTTTCACTTTCATTTAAATAGTATTTTTATAAGATATTAAACCGTGTAAATTTTTATTTTAAGAAGATATCTCATAAATTGTTTATAATAATGGTTTTGTGTTGTATAAGTGTATATATCTTTGAAAAGATAGAAGGAATTAAATAAGCAATTAGCCCTGCCAAAAACATATGGAGATGCCATATTATGCAGGGATAATTTATATCTTTATAGAAATATCCACGTTATAAGAATGATTTAATATATTTGTAGAGAATAAAATGTGATTTTAAAATATATTACAATTTTTTGTCATTCTCACAAATTTATTTAATTATTGCTTTAAAATTAAACTGCCTTTTTCTTTAATTAACAGTCTGATTTCAGAGCAAACAGCTTACTTATATATGTGCTTCTGAAACATCCATTGTACAGAAATGATCACAATACTTCCAATTTGTTATATAGTGTTTCTTGAATCTCTTGAATGATATTGAGTTTCTGGAAATGACTTATGTGCACCTGGAAGCAATCTATTCAACAAAACATTTTATTGTAATGAATAATAATGTTTCATGATAATGCATTTTGTCTATTCTTTTATTTTTTAAAAATTAGAACAATAAAAACATTTTAAATCACATGGTATAGGTTCACATTTCCATATATCCCTAAGAATTTCAATATTTTTGAAGCTAATATATCACCAGTAAATTTTAGAATCCTATAAATATTTTATCAAGATCTTCAATCTTCCTATTTTTAACATTATAAGAAGCTGTTTTAACTTCCAAATCTAAATGAGAAGATAAGATGGATACATCATTAAAAGTCATCTTCTCAGTTTTTGTATCAATATTTAAAATGATGGCCAAAGTATTTTTTCTGTTGATTCAAAGTATGACTGCAATTACTTAATGTACAAATTTTGGATTAAAGTAGAATGATATCATTTCTCAGATCCATATTGTTGCTTACTGTGCTTCAAAAAAAGGTTTAAAGTGACCATGATCAATGAATCTATCTTCTTTGAAGTAACCTCACAACTTTATACTTAGAAGTTCCACATATTATTTATTATTCTCACAAGAAGAAAATGTACATTACCTTTAATCAAATTATTAATAAGATTGGTGTCAGAAAATTGAATATGTTTTTTTTTTTTCAATGAAGACATAAGGAGATTTGCCTGTATCCATAAACATACTTTGCAAGATAGTTCCTATCTCAAAAATAATAATTCTGTAATTCCAAATTAGAAATTCTAGTGTCTAATAACTTTTTTAATTTAGTACTTATAGATTTTTTTAAAGAACAGCAAAACCTTGCTTCTGATCCACAGAGACAAAAACTCTCCACACAGTAATGACATTCAGTAAGCCTATAGAATGGTGATCATGTGATGTTTAACTGATTTAACTTTCTTCTAAATATGATTTGAATAAGAATTACTTATAATGCATATTTCATTGTAATCTTCAAGTTGAATGATCCCAATATTCTGTGATTATGTTTGTGCAATATCAACTTTTATTGTATTCTGACTTCTAACTATAATATAATTGATTAAATGCTATTGTTTTTTAGTGTAAATGCATCCATATTTTTTTATAACATTTTTTTTTACCTAAAACAGTGTTTTAATTGTAAATCCATATGTGGTTTCATTAGCAGTCATTTGAATTTATAATGCAAGACTATTATTTTCAATAATACTTACGCAATATTTATTATTTTACCAATATATACATTAATGTCACCAAGAAAAAAAAAAGATTTTTTTAATATTATACTATAGCAATGCTATCTGGCAAAAAATAAATATTTTCTTTTATTGTCTGAATCTAATATCAAAGAATAGTACTAAGAAAATAAGCATTAGTATCATTGTGAAAGCAAGTTTTTTAATACTAATACAGTGAGGAATTTCAAAAATAAAAGATACTAAACTAGACTTTATAGCATATCTAATACAATACATTCTCATTTTAATGATTGATTTGCCCTTCTCAAAAAACTTGTAGCCATCTATCTGTTCTATTAATTTCTTTCTGGAAAAAGTTTTACTAATGGCAGCTAAATCATTATTAAATTTTGACAGCTTCTTAATTACCAGGGTTTTGAAGAATTTGTATCAAGTAAAGTTTTGAATTTCCATGTTTCTATATACAGAAAAAATATTTAGATTTATAACACTTGTATTTAATCTCATCATTGCCTTCTGCTTTGCAACTACTATTCAAAATATTTTATTACTTTAATGATTAATCTTCCAATATCATTTTTAAACTATATTTTTAATATTCATTCCATTTCTGTAGGAAGTAGAAGGTATATTAAATAGAGCTGTCTAAATATAGGATCCTATTTTGCAGTTAAAATTCTATCTCAATTCAATTCCAATTTCCTTCAATTGTAGCTGTATTGTCTCAAGCAAAGATCACTACTAAGAATTGCCAATCTACCAAACTTGACATTATTTATTTTTTTATTTTTGAGAACATGAATTAAAAACAGAATAAAAACAGAAATTAAGCTCTAAACTATTGTGTATGTAGTTAAAGAATAGAAATGTGGATGCACAAATCCATAATTCCATTGTCACAGATAATATATGGAGGTGACAAATAACAAGAAAGGCTCATAATGATTTGGTTCTACACTAACTTTTTGACTGAAGAAAAAGAGGGTGATAGAAATGAAGGTATATATTGGAAACTGCATGCAGCATTAAATGAACCATTACTCTACCTTACAAGCCATAAGGAGCTATTCTTGATCAAGCAGACTTTATTTATTATTCATAGTTAATCTTATATAAATAGTCATTCCACTATTCATCAATCTGTGGAGTTCATCAGAGCAGCAGTAGCATCCCTAATGTCAGTCAACTGGTTGTATGACTGGGCCCTGGGGCAATTGGAGCTCTGTACTACGCTACCTTATTTTAGTAACATGATATATGTCTTACACATTACTTTTGAAATGAGCGGCACCAAATTTTCAAATGTCTCATCATTGGAGCATTTTTATAAACGGGTAAATGGCTGATAGTTAATAACTGAATGGTCCCACACCACTGGCCAGATGAAAAGTATTCTGTAACATTTCTGTGAATTATGTGATTGGTCTCCATAAGAATGCCTTAAAAAATCAAACAGGAAATGCATTTCCCAATTTATTTATAATCTTAAGAATTTTATTAGCAATTTCATTAACCACCACTGAGTCTGAATGTAGTTTGTCAAAGCTTAAAATAATAAAAAAAAAAACTATGATCCAAAATGGCAGAAAAGGGCTATCCAACTTAGCTAATGTTGCTTTCCATAGAAAATAAATTATGCAAAGTCTTAAATTTAAGTGATTTTATAGATAAATTTGCTGAAATTAAAGCAAGGAAATTAAAATTGTTTTTCTATTAAATGTGTTATAAGTTAAGTATTTCTTTCTTGTATTAAAAATTAAAGATTTTATTTATTTATTCACTTTTTTATTTACTGGGGCGCCACTCCATATTTATGCCCAGGGCCTCAACATCCAAAAGATTGCACTGCACAGCTTTGAACACATTTTTACCTAAATCAAATTTTATAGTGCTAAATAATATGTAATAATGTAACTGATCAACTTCAAGTTATTAGCTATATTAATACACACTCTCTCTAATACCAATGTAATCCATTTTGCAGACAAAAAAATTTACTTCCATCACACTAAGATCTTAATTATATAACCATATTTTGATATTATCAAAATGTCTACAATATTAATTCTATATAGAAGTTTTAACATTGCTTGACCTTTTTATTTACAGTTTTATTTATTTATTATTTATGTAGAATGTATGCATATTCTTTTCCAAATTATACATCATATACTAGGTATGACAATTTAATTCCAAAAATGCATCTTTAAAAAATATACATGTATAAATATACACTAGTAGCTATTGTTGCTTTCAAAGTAGTTTTTTTTGCACATTTATGCACTATGGCATTCCTATTTCTGGAAGCACACCTGGAACTCATTTTTAGGAATACAGTGGAACAGCTAGCTGTCTTATATTCTGTTAGATATCAGTTATAGTAAAAAATATTCATCCTTGAAGTGCAGTTTTTTAATTTTGAAAATAATCAAAAATCATAGGGAGCTAAGTCAGGTGAATGCATTATGACTTGCTACATTGTCATGATAAATGATCCCCTTGTCAGGCAATAATTCAGGTCTTTTTCTTTAAACCGAATCTCATAATCTCTGAAGTATGTTTAAATAATATTGTTGGTTGGTAGTTTGTCCCTGTTCAATAAATTGTTGGTGGACTATTTATTATCTTGTGATCAAAGACACATACCAGCATAATCTTAAATTGTGAGTGCCACATGCATGCCTTTTAAGGTGTGTGAATCCAGAGATTTTCATTTTATGCTCTGACATTTTGTTTCTGGGTCCTACTGGAAGCATCAAGTGTCATCACCCATAATTACTCTTGGAAGCAGATGTGCATTTGAAAAAAAATTGGTTGCAACATCAAACCGACACTGTTTCTGTTCATGCATCAACATCCGAGGCACTAACATCACAGAAATCTTTCTCATGCCCAATTCTTTATTTAAAATTAGCCCATTTCTTGACTAATCAGCAATTTTTTCACTTCCAATTTTTCAATTAATCATGTGTCAGACTGTACTGTATCTCACACTTTATTAATATTAGCATGTCATTGTTGTTTGTGGCGTCTGATTCTGGGATCATTGATCACATATTCTCACCCATATTTGAACATCGTATCCCAGTCATACACACTCTATTTCTTCGTAGCATTTTCACCATAAGCCACTTGCAAACAGTTGTAATATTTCAATAACACATTTTCCAATTGTAACACAAAATTTGTTTTTCATACATTACTCTAAATTTCGATCACCCATTTTTACACTAAAATGTACGGATATTTATTATCTTCTCAATAGCTAACTATCAATTAGCTCTATCAGCTTAAAATTTACACACGTGTTAGCTTAAACATGTCAGACACGAATACTTGTATGATTTTGGTTCAATTAGGTCAAGAGTGACACCACACGGCTATTCCTGGAATTAAATGGTCACATCCGGTATATTGGACTTTTTCTTTTTCAGTACTAAAGATATGAAAAGCAAAGTTTATATAATACTGTATATCAGCTTAAATACCATTAATCATTTAGTAGACAATAATTTACAGAGTTGATTAAAAAAAATCCATGGTAATTTAGAAATCTTCATTTATCTAAAATATATTCGTTATGGACTTTAAACAGAGGTCGAAAATTTTAAGACAGGAAAGAAGACATGAAAAGTTACTCTTACCTGCTTTTTTTTTTCCAATTTTTTTTTATGCTTTTCAGTGCAACTTGATATAAAACTATCAATTAAATCTTAAATCCTATTCTAAAGTAATTGTTGAAATTAATAAATAAACTCTGCCATATGTTTTTTTAAGCAGGAAGAATTAGTAATTTCCAGAATTTTTTTTTTTAACGTAAAAGTAAATATTTTTACTGTTTTAATTAAAGGTTGCAATATTCATTAGTTATTTCTTTTAGAAAGAAATAATATTTTTGTTTATTATTTTGAACTTAATTAAATTATTGATTTGATTTGCTAATTATATATTATGATTACATTTCTGTGTAAATAATACCTAATTTATTTTGACATCAAAAATCGATTTTAGAATAAACTAGCGTGTCGCATTAATCCTTATTTTAAAGAAAAATATTTACTGCGATATTTTCATTCAAATGATTAAAACGTATATAAAAAGAAAGAGAAAAAAGAGATCTGAATCATAGTAAGTAAGCTTAGTTGCCACCCAATTATAAATTATAAATAGGTATACAGTTGTTGTTTTGACTAGACATATATATAAACAACTTTCAGCACTTGACGTTTACTGGGAAATATTGATTTTTTTTTTTTCAGGAATGCTGGAAACGTAGGCCTTTTTCCTGCAGTAGAATTTTAAAATGTTTTACTTTTTTATTATTTATATTGTGCACAATAATGTATATGCGATGATGCTGGAAAATAATCATTAAACATGTTATAATTTTAGCCATCTAAAAGACATACTTAGGTTGTAATGCACCAAAAATTTATTGGACTGAAATTAAAATACCTTGTCAACAAACATGCAAATTTATGCACCATTTATTATTCATAAAGTTAAAGAAGTTATCTCCAACTATGTACGTACAGATAAATAATGTTGGTAATATATTGTTTAAATAGCCCCTTGCAAAGCTCTCAACAATAAGAAAAGTGCAAATCTCACCAAGTTTGCCAAATATTGCTTGGAAAAGGTAAGAAAATGAATAACGTTGATGTATTAAAGAGAAAAGATGTTAAAAACTGTTCACACCAATGTGGTAATTGCTTCTGCTTTTTGTTCTCTTCTTCGTCCTCCTTCTCCTCCTCATCTTCTTCATCTTCAGTTGTTATTGTCGTTGCTATGCTGTTGCTGCTGTTATTATTATTTTTAAATAAAGGGATTTGAATTTAAGATTTTCAGTCTATATTTGTCCTCAACTATATCTCAAACAACTGATACATATACACACACATGTGAAAAAGACAGATGATCTTTAATTTTGTGCCAAACCAGCATTCATCGGTTGAGTTCATCCCTTTTCTATTAATATAAATGGATGCATAATGGTTCAATAATATGAGAGATTAGATTGACATAATGCTTACATGCGCTTGATTACAAAGGGTTTAGTAAGAAAAATATTTAGGTAAAAGAATAGATATGTAAAAGATATAAATAAGATAAGATAAATACCTAAATAGGTAAATAAGTAGACACACACATCTATAGATAGATAGATAGATAGATAGATAGATAGATAGATAGATAGATAGATAGATAGATAGATAGATAGATAGATAGATAGATAGATAGATAGATAGATAGATAGATAGATAGATAGATAGATAGATAGATAGATAGATAGATAGATAGATAGATAGATAGATAGATAGATAGATAGATAGATAGATAGATAGATAGATAGATAGATAGATAGATAGATAGATAGATAGATAGATAGATAGATAGATAGATAGATAGATAGATAGATAGATAGATAGATAGATAGATAGATAGATAGATAGATAGATAGATAGATAGATAGATAGATAGATAGATAGATAGATAGATAGATAGATAGATAGATAGATAGATAGATAGATAGATAGATAGATAGATAGATAGATAGATAGATAGATAGATAGATAGATAGATAGATAGATAGATAGATAGATAGATAGATAGATAGATAGATAGATAGATAGATAGATAGATAGATAGATAGATAGATAGATAGATAGATAGATAGATAGATAGATAGATAGATAGATAGATAGATAGATAGATAGATAGATAGATAGATAGATAGATAGATAGATAGATAGATAGATAGATAGATAGATAGATAGATAGATAGATAGATAGATAGATAGATAGATAGATAGATAGATAGATAGATAGATAGATAGATAGATAGATAGATAGATAGATAGATAGATAGATAGATAGATAGATAGATAGATAGATAGATAGATAGATAGATAGATAGATAGATAGATAGATAGATAGATAGATAGATAGATAGATAGATAGATAGATAGATAGATAGATAGATAGATAGATAGATAGATAGATAGATAGATAGATAGATAGATAGATAGATAGATAGATAGATAGATAGATAGATAGATAGATAGATAGATAGATAGATAGATAGATAGATAGATAGATAGATAGATAGATAGATAGATAGATAGATAGATAGATAGATAGATAGATAGATAGATAGATAGATAGATAGATAGATAGATAGATAGATAGATAGATAGATAGATAGATAGATAGATAGATAGATAGATAGATAGATAGATAGATAGATAGATAGATAGATAGATAGATAGATAGATAGATAGATAGATAGATAGATAGATAGATAGATAGATAGATAGATAGATAGATAGATAGATAGATAGATAGATAGATAGATAGATAGATAGATAGATAGATAGATAGATAGATAGATAGATAGATAGATAGATAGATAGATAGATAGATAGATAGATAGATAGATAGATAGATAGATAGATAGATAGATAGATAGATAGATAGATAGATAGATAGATAGATAGATAGATAGATAGATAGATAGATAGATAGATAGATAGATAGATAGATAGATAGATAGATAGATAGATAGATAGATAGATAGATAGATAGATAGATAGACAGATAGATAGATAGATAGATAGACAAACAGACAGATAGATAGATAGACAGATAGACAGATAGATAGATAGACAGATAGACAGATAGATAGATAGATAGATAGATAGATAGATAGATAGATAGATAGATAGATAGATAGATAGATAGATAGATAGATAGATAGATAGATAGATAGATAGATAGATAGATAGATAGATAGATAGATAGATAGATAGATAGATAAAATAATTATAATAGCATTATACCTCTCTCAGGACATTTTATGTTAATGAAATGCACGCTAATATAATATACACATTAACAAAAATGCTATAGTTACCTAACACATTAATAAAAACCTGATGTCAGTTCAAAAAAGGGTTGATTAAAAACATGAACTTTTTAATTTTAAAAAAGTCTCTTTCCACCTACTCATTAAGTTAAACCATCAGCATTCTAAACTCTTTAGTGATTCATGATAAACATTCCAAACTTAGTTACTACTTTCATTGAGGATGGCGTGCTATAAAAAACAATGCTGAAAAATCACACAGATATAAATTCCTAATGATGTCAATGCAGTTTTAAACCTTATGAGTTTTACAAACAGTACAGAATCTGGTCTAAGATACCCATACATAGAATGAACAAATAATAATAAAAGCATGGTTAAACAAGTCATAATTTTCATTTTTTTCAATCTCTAGAATACTTTACATTCAAAGTTTATTCAAAAGCTTTTATCATCTGGATTGTTTTTTCAACAGGTAGTGCAGGGAGTAAACTTGAGTTGATAAAAAAGTATTTGTGATTAATTTCTCAAAAATCTATTAGTGATGTAAATCACTAATATTTGTGCTTTGAGAGAAGATAAATGACAACTTGCAAATTATTGTCCAGTAGTTAAAAAAATTCAAAAATATTATTTCATTCCAATAGATTCTATAAGTAAGCCATACTTTTTAATCTGTTTTTTTTTTTTTTTATATTGATATTTAATCTTTTGCAATTAATTTATTATATGCATCACTAAACCTCAAACTCTGGAACTAATAATGAACATTTTACCATTGTATTCTGCTAATATATTGGGTTTTTTTTCCACATATCATAGTTGCTTGAAATCAACATAAAATAATGATTTTAATATTGCATTGAGATAGCTATATGTCATGTTTAACTGATATGTTTAAATTCATAGAGTTCTTAGTAATGATTAATCATAGGGATGGAGGTACACTAATAAAAGTTTATTACTTGAAAGGTCATACAGCATTTGAACACTAAAAATGACAGAGTTGAGCTTAATTCTAAAGAGATTTTTTTCTCTTGAGTCCATAACTTATCCATGCACAAAACGTTCTAGATCATAAATAATCAAATTATTCATCAATATGGAGGTCTTGAGATGTTCCGACATTAGAAGTTAATGAGTGGAACTCTAATCTAATGACTTTTTACTTTTTGAGTTATTCTATTACATTAATAAATTGCAGACCTACAGCAATCAAGGGATTCTAGGTAATCATTTTTTATAATACTAAAGGTGCTTAATATTGCTTAGATGGCCAGACGACAACAGATGTTTTCAACGTTACATAATTTAAATATTATGCATTTCTAAGTTAATCGCGGGCAACAAGTGAGTGACTAATATTTTTTATTCACTTCTCTCAGAAAACTTTAGGATTTTCATAAAAAATAGCTTAACAATTTTTTAGATACTATTTAAATACATAAGTTAGTCTCATATAAAAGACAAGTACGTATTTTCCTAAAGTTTGTGATGATTGTATTTTAGTTAACAGTTGAATGTAATTTGAAAACTTAAATAGCATTATATTTTTTAAAGACATCCAATACTTAATGCTAGATGGTGGAAATAGTCTAATATATAAATAGAAATATGAATTTTGGTTTAATTTTTATATATAAAAAAGTAATAAAATATGTTTTTGGTTCGAATGGTGGCTATTGAAAATAACAATCAATACAAGACATGTGACCCAGTTATTGTGTGATATAAGTATAAATTATTGTGAGCCAAAAGTCAGAGAAAGTCAAGAAAAAAAAATTGAAATAAAATATTCACACCTTGAACAAATAATCAATTAAAAAGTGCATTTTTGTACCTGCTTTATTGCTATTTATTATATATTTCTGCGTGCACACAAACGTAAAATGATTTATAATATTTTATCTTTGAATTTAAAAATGAAATTATTTTCTAAATAAATTTTTAAAACACATTTGATTAGGCTAAAATCCGATAATAGCTTTTTCATTCTAAAGTTAAAGACGTTGACTTATTAAAACTAGAATTATAATAATCAAATAAAATCAGTTAAAAATTTCCCCTCCCCCCGCCAATTTTCGCCCCTTAATAAACAGTTCTCACATCTCAATAAATTAGTTACGCTTTAATGCTTGGACAGGCAAAAGAAGATCAAATGTAAAATAAAAAGATTTAACTGAAAAAGATCTATAAAAAATCTAACTAAATATTTATAAAACGAAATGTAGGGCAATATAAGTATATATAGCAACAATAATATGGGAATATTCGTCATTTAGCTTAGCTCTATAATTTTAATATCCCATAATACAAAAATGAAATTACATTTTAAACTATTTTTTTTCTATATTTAGTGATAAAATCAGAGGTGGTCTGGCTCCAAAGTTAGGTGCAATGAGCATATAAAAAGATTGAAGGCACGTGACATTATTTTAAATTTATTATACATTTTTTATTTTGCATGTAAAATCAAAATACAAACAAAACATTTACTTACCTATTAGTCTTATCAATCTAATTATATTTAAAATCAAATAAGTGTAAAATTTAATTATTTTACATTTTAAAGTAAAACAAAAACAAATGAAGCGCTATGAAAACTGCAGAAACAAACTACACTTTCTTTCACCTATGCTTCATTATTTCAAAGCTATTCATTCTTTAAATCGAAAACTCTTCCTGCCTCCCCCCTCTCTTATACTTCTAGATAAAATCCTAAGAACCATAAACTATATGATAGAAATTTGATATCAATGTCTTAAATCTTTGAGCAAAGCATATCAGATCTGTCTAAGTTTAAAAAGTATCAACAAGTGTTTGCTACTTGCTAAGACATTTGGAATGATGAAGAATGAAACTGAGTGGACATACTAGCACACATCCAAGTCATTTTATTTGTATTGGATTTACTCTGAATTTGTTGAAAAATTGATCTCCTACTAGCATTACAGCAAAGGTAAGAACCTTTCTTAAATATTCAGAAGATTAAAGGCTTTATAAAAGTGAAATTAGATTATTAGAACTTCACTTCCATTGTGAAACTTTTTGATAAACAATTCAAAATGGATTCTGTGGAGAAGCCTCAGTCTAAACAGAGCAGAAAAAAAATGAACTGTAACACTCACAATTTAAACTGTAAAATTAAAGAAAACCTTCAATAACCTGTCAAAGTAACCCAAAGTAGTATAAACAATGGTTATATATCCCAGAAATCTATGCTAAATAAAATGACAAAAAATTATGATAAAAAGAGTAAAATTGATAATGAAACCAAAAGTAATGTTATAATAGAAACACCAGATTCTTATAAAAATATCACAGAAAAATTAATAGAAACTCAAAACTAAGTAAGGATATCAATTATTGATCAACATTTGCACAATACTCAAAAATCTCAGAAGGTAAAACTTAAAAATAAGCCCACAGTAATAAATGCAAAATTGCAACTGGTTGAAACTAAAAATATCACAAAAATAGACACCACAGAAGGTGCTGTACTGGAAGTGTCTGAATGTCACAATAAAGAAGGCCAACTTCAGGAAAAAAACTCTGGAATCATAATCCCAAGTGCCAAACATGAAACAACAGTGGAAAATATTGATCCTCAAGAGGTTTTGATACCTAAAAAAATATTACAAAGGGGAAGGAATCTACTTAAAAAAAATAATATGAATGATTGGGAAATTTGGCAGAAATGTCCACATCCTCAGCTTACTTCTATCATACCTCAAAAGCAAGAAATGCAAAAAAGAACACAATTTTCTTTGCTTAATAGTAATGCAAATATTCAAAACAGCTATAAATCTAATACATTCTATGATTACTAAAACCATGTCATATGCAGATAAGTTAAAATCTAGTGCAAGTGCTCTCAACTCAAATAATACCATAACCAATGCTTTAGCAGCTGGAATGGGAGAAAGCACTATGAAAAACCAAACTCCAAAAGATCAAATGTCAGGAATATTCCTCATTGATTTTGATGAGGAGGAAAATATGATGACCAATGAGTTCAATGTGCACAACACTGACAACACTGAATTAGAAGATACTCCAATAGACATTGATAGTTATGATGCAGTGAGCACTGAATTCAATGACAGGCTACTTCTGATTCTGTATAATTCATTTCAAAACTATAATACTGATTATACCCTGATTTTGACTACTACAAATAATAAATGCAATCTCTTCCAATTTCCAACTGATCAATTTTTCTCACTAATAAAACAAAACCAGCTAGCTGATGCAATTAAAAGGGTGTATCACCACTCTAACAGAAGGTACTTTGTTGTTGAGTTCCAGAATATAATTCAGAAAGAGATTTTCAGGTGAGAGCACAATTTTCTAAACGAAAGGTATCTTGTCAAAATAGATATGGCTAGGCCAAGAGTAGCACATGGGATAGTAAGGAATTATTTGAACTTCACCTGCGGAAACCTGCAGAAACCCTTGGCCAAATTTGGAAACATCACTGCCTTCAAATGCTTGGTCAAAAGAAGAGCAGGACTAGAGCTGCCATCAAACACTGTGGCTTTTACTATCAAGCTTGTGAATGGGGTGTCTTTACTTGATCTACCCTCAGTGCTGGAGCAGCCCAGCTGCTCCTTGATTCTATCCTTTTGCGGGGTGAAACCAAAGTGTTTTATATGTCAGGAGAGATCACATCTGGTAAAAGCCTGCCCAAGGAAAATATGTTAAAGGTGTAAGGGCAGAAATAGTAGAGCCCACTGATGTGTGGCTTCCTCCTATAGCTTGAATCCCACAGCCTCTTTTTATGGTGATGAAGCTGTGCAGACATATTAGAACTGGTCTGATGATCTAGCTGAAAATCAAAAGTCACAAACAGAACCCAGTGGTAGCATAATTGATTCAATTGAGATGGTGCTGACACCAGAGAATCTCATGTTGGTTGATTTCAGCCCTAGCAAACAATGCTCAAGCTAGGGGTAGACACTTTACCCCAAGAGAACAGTTGTCTCACAAATGAAATATCGGATATAACCACTGCCAGTAGTCAAAGTAAAGCTACAGCACCTAGCCCTGTAAACCATCCTATGAATCACACAAGCAAGAGGAAAGCACAGGACTCCTCCAGCTCTCAATGTAAAGAGTCTGTAAATTTGTGGTCTGATTCTGACATTGAGGAAGCAATAGCTCAGCTGGTGAGTGGTAGACCCAGGAATCTAAGGAAAAAGTATGATAAAAAGAGATCTAGAATGGCAGACACAGACAGAGAATTACAACAGGAAGAGCTGCAGCAGACCCACCCTTGTAACATCCAGATTGGAGGACCAGTCAAACACCAGAAAAACTCACAAGCTACCTCAGAGGGCTTGAGACAAGTGATGTCCTGGAATTTTATGGGCTCTCCTAATTGCAGGTGTTTACCAGAACCTCAGGAACAAATTGAATCACAAAAAGATTGATGCATGGATTAGGAGACTAGCCAGAACACCATCATCATGCAACTTAACATCAGTGGCATGAATGTCAGAGGATTAAACTCCTTGGATAGAGCATATGCCCTGCAAAGATGGTTCAATAATAGTCAGATGCATATAGTATGCCTGAGTGAAACCAAGCTTCATTTGAATACCAATAGTAAAATAATATCAAATCCTTGATTAGTTTGGAGTCTTTCAGTTCTACCCATTGAACACAGCCACCTCAGATGTCACTATTCTCATTAATAAACAACTGAACATAGAAAAAAGCAGAACTTTATACCTTAACAATGATTTAATTGTAATAGAAATCACAATCTCTGGAATGTCATTACTTCTAATTTATGTCTACATGCAGAAGAACTCCAGGCAAATTAACTTCACAATAGGCAGGATCAACTCTATTCCTGCATCATCAGTGCCACCTGTCATTTTTTGGAGACTTCAACATGGCCTATCAACAGTTAAATCAAAAATATTTGCATAAACTCAACAGAATGATGTTGTGTGGAGAGAGGTGTTTTCCCATTAATACATACTCGTTTTACATATGGCAGTAGAAAACCCTAATTGGTTTACTTTATTATAGTCCAGAACTTTACCATGAACTGCATGTCTCATTGCAAATCTTTCCATTCTCTGATCATCTGGCCATGTTTGATTTCCCTTCAACTGGATCCCATATCACTAACCCCATCATGCCAAATCAAAACAATAAGAATGCATAACAAGGCCAGCACACCTGAATGGATCTTCTCAGAAGCTTATATCCTCTTCCACAAGATCCAGCTTCTCTCATTGTCACCTCTTGAGGCTTTTTCAGTCTTTGTAAGGGTATATAGTTCCCTTATAAACAATTTCACCCGAAAAACCAAAGGCCCAAACAGGCTGCTCAGGGAGCTGGATTTCATTGGCAAGAGAGTCAGTGAATTATCATCAATTGATGCTGGCATTGGGGAGATCATGTTGTTAAAAAACAGTACAAGAAAAAATAGAGGGTGCTCGCACAATATGTTGCGACAAAAAGGGCCAAGATTTATTTGGCAACACAACAAAATTGTATGTGGAGCTACCTGAGATGGGCCATTGGTGCTACAAAAAAGCCTACCCCATCATTAATCAACATAGACAACATAACTACTCTGGGGCTGTAATGATAGATAAGATCCATGAGCACTTCAAGAGAAAACTCCAAATCAAAAGTTCGACATCAGTAACATCTGGGATGATAAACAAGAAGTTGGTGAACACAATATAACAGAGGAACGAATCATCCAGAAGCTTCAATCCGATCCTAAACATGTGCATCCTGGTTTACATGGCATTCCCCTATTTGTATTGTTGCACCTTGGTTACTTCATGGCTCCGATAGTATGGAGAGTGGTTGATATGCTGGCTGGGGACTTTCAAAGTGTTGCCAACCTGTATCCAATTGCTCTCATACCATACATGAAAAAATCCACCAATCCATCCAGTTTATTTAACATTTAGACCTATCTCAATGTCCCAACTAATCATCAAGTCAATTGAATCATTGGTTAAGAATAGGATCGAGCAGCAGTTACTTACCAGGATCTCTGTACACCAGTTTGCATGCAAAGGCTCATTAACCATTGAGGCAGTGCAATGCTTCATGCTGCTGGTGGAGCATGTAAGATCACATAGAAAATCAGGGCCTGTTGCTGTTCAGATAGACTTTGCGGCTGCCTTTGACTCCATGATGCCAGAAAAACTGCTGTCCTTGTTAAGGCATTATGGAGTACCTATTGTCTATGTTAAAATCATTGCTAACTTGTTGCAAAACAGGTCAATTCACACATCACTTGATGGCTCTCTGGCCCCTGGTTTCAGACCGCATCTATCAATCCCTGAGGGGTCCCCACTAAGCACCCTCTGTTTCATTACCTACCTGAATCCTCTACTAGAAGATGTGGAAAAAGAACTCCCAGGAGTCTTTGTGCTGGCACTAAGGGAGGAACTCCACCACATTTCATATGTGGATGATGTTACCGTTTTTCTCCCTTCTGAGAATTACCTGCCAAGTCTACACCAACTGCTGGACAGATATGCTGGCAAATTCAATCTGGATGTCAACCCAGACAAACTGTGGTCTGTAAAATCAGTAGAGGTGTTATAGTACTATCAAGATATATGGGAAATCCACAGAAATTCCTTGGGTTCCCGATCGCCCTCTCCAAAACAGCGATGAGAAGGACCATCCAGCAGGATCTTTTGGACAAAACTAAGAAGGTAACAAACTACCTCTCAATGATCTCATCTCACTACCAGGCAAGGTGGCATTGTTAAATATGATGGTGTTTCCATGTATAAGCTACTACTTGCCCATCTTCAAACTGATCAAAGGTTTTCAGGATGCTATAAATTCAGCCTGCACCAAGTTGATGTGGAGGAGAAAAACTGTATCCATCACTCTGGCCAAGGTGCAGAGACCATGTGACCTGAATGGACTTGGTCTCCATGCTGTCAAGATGTTTTTTGTTCAAAGAGCCCTTTCAATGCTCAGAAAAATCCACAAAATCCACAATAAAAGAGAAAAGGATCAGACTGAAGACACGGTGGAGGCTCCCAATACATCATCATCCAAACCCAGTAAATGGGTCAAAGAGCTACGAGATCAAATAGGAACTCTATTTTCAGTTACTGAGCAAATAGAGAACACTATGCAGACATACTGGGAAGTGTACAAACTCCTTTTCCCAAATCAAAACCCATTATCTACCCAATTAAGACTGTCTGTAAAACAAATGCTCAGGAAGTCAAGATACTGGCGGATAGGACTAAAGCTGGTCAATTTTATAATCAAGTTTAAGTTGTCTTCTTTGCCCACCAGTCATTTTTTGGTGATGCAAAGAGGATTTCATCAAATAGGCCCCATGTGTAAACTTTGTAATATGCATGAAGAAACACTGGAGCACATCTTTTATGCCTGCTCATACTTGAGTTGCACTAAAAACAAAATTATCGCAAGCATTTCCTCTGGCTGTGGCAATGTCCCATCAATTTATCAATTAAAGAAGGAAACTATGCAACTATCAGGCTAGTGGCATGCCTACTACATGCCTTATGGATCACCAGGTGCGAACATATCTTCAGACAAGGACATAGTAATCCTTGGTGAACTTTTAAAACAATACTAATAAGCATGAAGAACAGAGATCACCTCCTTGTGTAAGAGCATCTCTTTGTAAGCACATGGGCACAGATTATCATATGTCATGATGAGACAACATCTCAGACTACTGCTCTAAATATTATGATGACAATGCCACACATATTGGTTGCAAAACTTTGAACTTCTATACGAAACTATTTTAATTACCAAATGTAGCAACCTGACACTGTAAATTTTTTCTTAATAAAAAAAAAGAATGAAACTGAATAGAATCAGCTGAGATTTAAACTGGAAGATAATATAAAGTACTGAAATCAAAAAATGCAAACTTTTGTCAGATCTATCATAGCAGTGATTACTACATGTATAAACAACTCACAATAACCAAAACAATGGTTCTTTATGAAAAAAATTCATTTTCAAAGCCATTGACCTTTTGCATGGATGTTACAATTAGAATATGGTTAAATGACTACAAAAAGGAGATAACAAATAATTAAAAATAGTACTTTTTTTACATTATTTTTAATTACAAAAAATATTTTCATCTTGAAATCCTTAAAATACTTATTAACCAAATTATTTTCTTCTATAAACCCAGTAATTTTGATATTCGTATCATAGAATTTTTTTACTATTATGAATGAATATCTCTAACATTCTCAGTTCCAACATAATAATGCTCTAATTTAAACAACCCACATATTCAAATATTGATACAAACATTGTTAATACACAAATCCCAGATTTTTAGAATTTCTTTGGATTCCAAACTCTATTAACTAATAAACATAATAAATTATTTATATCTTTGTTTAAATATAAATGCTTTTTTTGGTACTGTGGTATTAGAGTTGCGACATGAAGAATTATAATCATTTAATCATTAAATTAATTAGGTTATTAAATCAAAAACATATTTAAAAATCTACATTAAAAAAAAAACAATTTAACAAAAAAAAATACGAAAAGCACATAATGTGAAGAATAGTTAATATGCATGTTTAAATCAAATTGAGTGCATGTTTGCACGTACATGTTCTGCATAATCTATTTTAATACATTGTACAGGCTTACACCTGCATTTATATATGTAATATATGTGGGATTCGAACTCAGACTTTCACATGACCTACAACTCTCAGTGCCATCTTATATTGCTGACTCACCTGATCACACACACGTTGAAAAAATAAATAATCACCAATACACCTATTTTGTGCTAAACCAGCATTTATTAAAGTATGAAGATTGGTTATCTTAATATAAAACTGAGTACTAATTGTATATAGGTATGGAGATGCTTAATCTGAACCAACTGATGAATGCTGGTTTAGAACAAAATACGAATATTGATGATTATTTATCTTTTCAACATGTGTGTGATCAAGTGAGTCAGCAATATAAGATGGCACTGAGAGTTGTAGGTCGTGTAAAAATCTGAGTTCGAATCCCGCATATATTACATATGTAAATGCAGGTGTAAGCCTGTACAATGCATTAAAATAGATTATGCAGAATATGCATGTGCACACACACACTCAATTTGATTTAAACATGCATTTTAACTATTCTTCACATTAATGCTTTTCCTATATTTTTTTGTTAAATTGTTGTTGTTTTTTTAACTGTAGATTTTAAAATATGTTTTTGATTTAATAACCTAATTAATTTAATGATTGCAGCTCTAATACTACAGTACCCTTTTTTTATACTTTATAAATTTATTTTATTAATAACATTATAAAATTTTGAAAACACAATACAATGCAATTTACGGTTAAGCATGCCAGAAATATTTTGTTTGGATAATAAAAGATTTTAAATAAGAAGTATTAAGATTAACTATTATATATATATAAATAAATATATATATATGAAAAACAAAAAACACAAGTTAAAAACTTGCATATGCTTGTATTTATGACTATAGATGGCGTTATACCAAAAACACCTTCAAGCGTTTGTTTACATAAATGTCAGAGTGAGTATTTCACTATCTCTAACTTAATTTCCACCTTCATATCATGATTTCAAGCTATTTGCTATCATCAGTGAAGGACAGGATTAAGAAACTAGATCTAAAACACAAACTCTGAGCATTTAAGAAACAGTTTCTATTCAGCTTGCAAGTGTGAATCTTTTAGACACGTAATGTCTTCAAACTCAGCATCGCATGCCAGATAGCTACATGGGTCTGATATCAGTTCAGCATCACCACATAGTAGAAGTCTCTGCAATATATATCATTGCAAGAAAGACCTCAAAGGTACATTTATGAAAAACAAAAAACACAAGTTAAAAACTTGCATACGCTTGTATTTATGACTATAGATGGCATTATACCAAAAATACCTTCAAGCGTTTGTTTACATAAACATCAGAGTGAGTATTTCACTATCTCTAACTTAATTTCCACCTTCATATCATGATTTCAAGCTATTTGCTATCGTCAGTGAAGGACAGGATTAAGAAACTAGATCTAAAACACAAACTCTGAGCGTTTAAGAAACAGTTTCTATTCAGCTTGCAAGCGTGAATCTTTTAGACACGTAATGTCTTCAAACTCAGCATTGCATGCCAGATAGCTACATGGGTCCGATATCAGTTCAGCATCACCACATAGTAGAAGTCTCTGCAATATATATCATTGCAAGAAAGACCTCAAAGGTACATTTATGAAAAACAAAAAACACAAGTTAAAAACTTGCATACGCTTGTATTTATGACTATAGATGGCGTTATACCAAAAACACCTTCAAGCATTTGTTTACATAAATGTCAGAGTGAGTATTTCACTATCTCTAACTTAATTTCCACCTTCATATCATGATTTCAAGCTATTTGCTATCGTCAGTGAAGGACAGGATTAAGAAACTAGATCTAAAACACAAACTCTGAGCGTTTAAGAAACAGTTTCTATTCAGCTTGCAAGCGTGAATCTTTTAGACATGTAATGTCTTCAAACTCAGCATCGCATGCCAGATAGCTACATGGGTCTGATATCAGTTCAGCATCACCACATAGTAGAAGTCTCTGCAATATATATCATTGCAAGAAAGACCTCAAAGGCACATTTATGAAAAACAAAAAACACAAGTTAAAAACTTGCATACGCTTGTATTTATGACTATAGATGGCGTTATACCAAAAACACCTTCAAGCGTTTGTTTACATAAACATCAGAGTGAGTATTTCACTATCTCTAACTTAATTTCCACCTTCATATCATGATTTCAAGCTATTTGCTATCGTCAGTGAAGGACAGGATTAAGAAACTAGATCTAAAACACAAACTCTGAGCATTTAAAAAACAGTTTCTATTCAGCTTGCAAGCGTGAATCTTTTAGACACGTAATGTCTTCAAACTCAGCATCGTATGCCAGATAGCTACATGGGTCTGATATCAGTTCAGCATCACCACATAGTAGAAGTCTCTGCAATATATATCATTGCAAGAAAGACCTCAAAGGTACATTTATAAAAAACAAAAAACACAAGTTAAAAACTTGCATACGCTTGTATTTATGACTATAGATGGCGTTATACCAAAAACACCTTCAAGCGTTTGTTTACATAAACATCAGAGTGAGTATTTCACTATCTCTAACTTAATTTCCACCTTCATATCATGATTTCAAGCTATTTGCTATCATCAGTGAAGGACAGGATTAAGAAACTAGATCTAAAACACAAACTCTGAGCGTTTAAGAAACAGTTTCTATTCAGCTTGCAAGCGTGAATCTTTTAGACACGTAATGTCTTCAAACTCAGCATTGCATGCTGGCATGCAATGCTGAGTTTGAAGACATTACGTGTCTAAAAGATTCACGCTTGCAAGCTGAATAGAAACTGTTTCTTAAATGCTCAGAGTTTGTGTTTTAGATCTAGTTTCTTAATCCTGTCCTTCACTGACGATAGCAAATAGCTTGAAATCATGATATGAAGGTGGAAATTAAGTTAGAGATAGTGAAATACTCACTCTGACATTTATGTAAACAAACGCTTGAAGGTGTTTTTGGTATAACGCCATCTATAGTCATAAATACAAGCGTATGCAAGTTTTTAACTTGTGTTTTTTGTTTTTCATAAATGTACCTTTGAGGTCTTTCTTGCAATGATATATATTGCAGAGACTTCTACTATGTGGTGATGCTGAACTGATATCAGACCCATGTAGCTATCTGGCATGCGATGCTGAGTTTGAAGACATTACATGTCTAAAAGATTCACACTTGCAAGCTGAATAGAAACTGTTTCTTAAACGCTCAGAGTTTGTGTTTTAGATCTAGTTTCTTAATCCTGTCCTTCACTGACGATAGCAAATAGCTTGAAATCATGATATGAAGGTGGAAATTAAGTTAGAGATAGTGAAATACTCACTCTGACATTTATGTAAACAAACACTTGAAGGTGTTTTTGGTATAACACCATCTATAGTCATAAATACAAGCGTATGCAAGTTTTTAACTTGTGTTTTTTGTTTTTCATAAATGTACCTTTGAGGTCTTTCTTGCAATGATATATTGAAACAGACAGATCGGAGAACCGATCTTATATATAATATAGAGAATTTGAATTGATTGAACAATAAGATCGTAGATCAGAGTAATTTATTAAATTGTATGTTATTTTTGTAGATTAAATTTTGATGATTTTATCTATATTTGTTCTTATTTACAATTAAAATGTGTAAAGAATGAACATTTTGAGATGCTAACCTTCTTATACAATTAAAATTATTTTACATTTACACTTATTTGTTAGTTAAATATTGTTTCTTTTCATCATTTGCTTATTATCTTATTGATCAGTCACTGCATTGTATTATGTAGACTGAAATAAACTTTCCTATTATTATTTTTGTTAAGCAAATCAGATGAATCTTGTTTTCCTCACATAGAACATTTAGAACAAATTATCTATAATATTATTATTCTTAAACTTATTGCATATGATAATCAAATTAGCTTTGAAATGTCATACAATGGCTGAATCAATTATATGAAGAGTTGGCAATCCAAAAGAACCACCTAGTAGCGCTGGTAAAACAGTTATACTAAATGTCGCTCTGTGGGATGGATTATTATTTAGGTTTGGTGGACTTGATCGGGCCCTATGACCGATCGCCATGCTGGCGAAGAGGGTTGTATTAAATACTATTGCCTGGGACTTGACATCAGGTCCATTCCAAAGCACCAAGGAGGTAAGAGGGAGCGGCTGCCTTAGGTCCATCTTTGTTGAAAATGCAACATAACTAGAAAGTTGAAATGTATAATAAAATTATCACATCCGCCACAAAAGAGTTGAAATAATTTAATAGTTTAGCACACAGAATGATAGCTAACTAGTAGAATCATTAATACCAACTCTAATATAGCATTTTTATCATATGTTATATAAGGTATTTCTTAGTCATTCTTGCTTTGTTTCAATCTCAAACAACACATTTGATTACTGATTAATTAATAAAACAAAAAGGGAAAATATATTTGAGGCTTTATAAAATGAAATAAATAATAAAATAGCAGTTTATTCAAGGCTCTGATATTGCTTAGTGAAACAAATTATACTTACTTTAAGTTAAACAAGATTCCCATTTTAAAATTATATACAAAGCAATTAAATAATCAAGGTCAAATGAGTAACTGTTAATAATTTAATAAAGTTATTTATATGTCAACATAATGGTTACACATAAACAATTATTAAAATGAAGAGGGGCTATTTCCTTCTTTATTATTAATAATAGAAATGCCCTGTTTCGAGGTAATAGCACATAAAAAGTAATTTAGTATTTTAAAATAAAAAGAAAGAAACCACAATACAACTGTGAGAAAAATTGAAAACAAAATATTAAAATCATTAATAGAAACATTGAAAAAGAAACAGAATTATAATTAATTCTAAGAATAAATTTTTTATTATTTAACAGCAATTTATCAACCAAGATTTGGGAATTAATACATTTTATGTCTAATTTAAAGGAATTAATATATTGAACTGGTGCAAAGGAAATGGTGAGGTTATCAACATCCAGGTGGTACTTGAGCTACATGGAGTCTTTGTATGGCTCATACCATCTTCTTCTAACGTTAGAGTGGACCTGTTATGCTGCAGCATGATGTAAGGGGGTTTTTGGATGGGCGTAGGGGGCGCTACGCTTTCATCGAGTCAATAAGGCTGCCTGTTTTAGCCCCACATTTTCCCTCTCAAAGTATTGATATGCATAAAAAAAATTATTGTCTTAACTGAGATGTCAAAATGTTCACAACATATTCAGGATATGCTGGATTCCAAAGCTTAATAATGATCAAAGCAAGGCAAAACTTGCAGATGTAGCATTCACAAAGCTTTCAGCATCTAGTTGTCAAGGTTTCAAAAAGAAGATCTAAGATGGCTCTAATTTTACATGGCCTTTTAAATGATCGCCTTGATTACCTACAATTTGAATTTCATCTCCATCAAGATTGTACCAATTTGCTTACATATTAGTGTTGACTTCAAACATGCTGACATTCTTTAGGTATAACTTTCTGATTATCAACTTAATTAAATCCCTCCAATTTCCTACACCAGTTTAACTGAATATTAAATTTTATTTTAAATTAGCTAGAATTTTGTTCTGATTTACAGTCTATGTAAAACCGCCAAATGACATATTTTAATTACGTAGGTCTCCAAAATAATTTGAACTAAATTAGCCAGATTATTTTGGCACCATTTCTTTAGGGAACCAAGAACAGGTGGTATATACTGATACAATTGTTTACAGCAAAAACTTCACTAAACTTTTAATTGAAAATACTTTATTTTTGAAAAAATTTTTTTTCTTAAAAGAAACTGAAAGAAGTATCGGTAAATCAACGCCCTTTTTCAGTCACTTTTTACACAAATTGGTTTAGTAATAAAATAAAACTTAAAATTTAATAAATATTTTAATCACTACCATGCTATATGCGTATATTCACAGTATTATATTCTATTATGATCACGAAGTAATAAATTAATAAATTGATGTTATCATTACTGCTTAAAAATATTAATGATAAAAATTATATAAATATAACCTAAGTAACACTATTCACTATAGTTGCTTCTTTCAAGATAAAAGTATATATAATGCTGTTTATAGTCATTTGATTCACTTTTAGCTTACAAATCTTAATTTAACTTATTAAACAGGTTTGAACTTAGTACAATATTATAATATTATAGGATGGTTGCAATGGTAGACTGAAGACAACCATTTCTACTCTGAACTTACAAAAAACAAATTAAAAACACCCTACATAATCATGACTTCTCAGAATTGGAAGTATTTAACTTACAGCTAAATAATTTCCTATTTATCCATATAAAACTATTTACTTGCTGCAATTGGCGATTTATTTAATTGTCACCTTATAATTAATGCACCCTCCTATCAAAAATATACACGTTAATAAAATTAATAATATTTGAAAGAGCAATATGCACACATTAAATCACCAAATCAATCATAAAAAAATCATGAAATTAATAATTGAATTAATATCCAAATGAGTTATTCATGGAATAGTAGACATGTTAGTTTTTTTTTTTAAATATGCAGTATATATATTTAATGTTTTTGTATGATAGATCCTTTTTTTTTTTTTTTCGCTTAATAAATTTTAACAGATCTAAAGGTTTAATACTTCTTGCTCGTGATTACCAGAAAGTCAAACCAATATCCCAACTTGTTTAACATCATTCTTCAGATTCCATTTCATTACATCTCCTCCGCTGTTGGTCTTGTAATAGGGAATGATTTAGTGCATTTAGCTTTCTCTTTTGCAAATCTACTCTCTTCGAGGATCCATTATTTAATTCCCAATCATCTTCCTCTAATTTTCGAAACCTCCTTTGACTGTCCATAAACCAATTCTACCATGTAACTTATCTTCCTTTAACTGTTGGTTCTTCTATTTGTTATAATGATATCTCCGGTCGCTAATTTGCTTCGCCCAGAGCATCTAAATTTTATCTAATTCTTTATCATTAATTCATCATAAAACAGTACAGATTTCTTCCTTTTACTTCTTCTTTTTCTCTGACCTACTACATGCTTCTCCACGTTTGTACTTCAGCTTGTCTTTTAAAACTAATTTTTTATGATACACATTATACCTTTTCGTGACAATTTAGCCAGTACTGATAGCTTAAAAAGCCATTTCTATTATGCAAGACTTCTCATGTATTAATTTCGCTATGACCAAAAATGTATTGAGTCATGATCTACATAATTTGGTTCTAACCCATACTTGTTTTCTATCCGTTTCAGTTTTCCTACTGTTTGCTAGTGTGATAATCATTTTTTATCATAAATGCTAACCCAGACGTTTAGCTTCCTCCAATTTACCAGCCATCCTTTTTGACATGAACGACAATTACTCCCATCCACAATGTGCATCTCCCTTTATCATCAACAGGATCTGTACAACAAAGTATGGCTCATGGGTCTGGACTGTCTCCTCTAAGCCAATCTCACATAATTAATTCTGGAGTTGTGTCCTCGAAACATCCTGACCGGGAAGGAACCACGTTAGCTAAATCCTGGAAGGAATGCTGACTTGCATGTTCTTTCACCCATGTCTGATTAGTTTGATTCCCATCTGTAGGCCTGTAAGGTGTCGGTCATCTGTCATTGTTTTTTGACACTCCTAATGCAAATCCATGTGGTAAGCTGTTTTCTCTGTGGTTTTTTTTGATCTAAGGGGAAATCAACAGTAGAAGCAGAAACCAGCCATATCTTCATCGCATTTATCTTGCATCCTATCACCAATTGCTGTACTGAAAGAGGCATGTTTTGCTGGTGACGTGGATCCCCTGAGTTTGTGTAATGGAACCGTAGTGACAGGATCTAAGGAGGTTTGTCTCAAGAAGTTAACTGAGTGTAGCCTCCTTCCATCACTGATCCAAGCTTTTTAAGGTAGAGTGAGGATTCCTCCGGTGCTCTCCACTCCAGAATGTCTTCTACATGTTTTGTGCACACATGGAAAAGTTCTGCTTTTTCACTACAGCAGTCCCACCAAGACTTTGTATATCCATAAATAATGAATGCTTTAATGCTACCTGATTTCGCTACTAGGACCTTTTGAAACTAAAGAGTCTTCTAAGCTTCTAACACACCCCTTGATTTTTCCCCTCCACTTCCTCCTTAAAAGCTTTACTGGATAAATTTAGTCACCTATGGGTATATTCATTGATATATCAATTGATTCATATATCATTGGTTCTATTTAAAAGAACTCTATACCACTCCTGCATGGGATGGGAAACCGTGTCAGATTCTTTTAATCAGTATTGTTTTGGCATTTTTATCTTCCTTATATTAGAAGTATCTTTACACTATCTTTAGTCTTATCAATATCTGGCAAGGAATATTATTCCTGGTTCTGGTTGTAGGTTTGGTAAACTAGAAGTAAGTCATATCTGCCACTGTCCATTTTATTTCCCCTATTTGTGTACTTCTTCAATTCCATGCCCTGTAATAACATTTTTCTTGGGCAAAAAAACATGATTTCTATAACCTGCTTCATTTTTAACTCAAGAAATTTCTCTAACTGTTTCTATCCCTCTTGTATTCTTCAATTTGTGAAAAGATATCTATTCCCTTAGAGACTTTCTCTCCACAACCATTTCCTGATGCTCTATTCACCTCTCTGCATCTATTGTTCTTTTAGTGATTCTACGCTTCCTGTTGTCTTTCCCTTGTTTTGATTTAATTTTTTTACACTTCATCAGAACTTCTTCATTTTTCTTGGCAGCTGATGGAACTCCCCTGCCAGCTCCCACATATTGTTTCATTTGCATTTCATTTCTTTCTCACTTACTATCCTCTCATACTACATATATTTCTCAATTTTCCTCCAACACCTCCCAAATCTCTGCTCTCCATTTCTAACTTATTTTTGATCTTCCTCTAAATTTCATTATTTTACTCTCAGTTTCTCTTTGTATAAAATTTGAGTCATCCTTTCTCCAAATATAAATTCAATCCTACTTTATTTTTTAACTTTCCAATTGTTTGTGTTCTATTCTATTATTTACTATGTTTCTGAGAGTTAAGGCAGCTTCTTCCTGTAGGAAATTTCCTCATCAGGGCTGGGAACACTCTCTGTGTCACCTCTTCTTGCAAATTCTTTCTCCCATATCCCAATGATCCCTAAATATTTCTCCTATTTTCATACTTCTTCCTTCACTCATTATTTCTTGATCTCTTTCTCCATATTATTATTATTTTTCTTAGTTAAACTAGACTCAAACAATACTGATTAATTCACAAAAAACTTTATTGAATATATACATATAACCCAGAATGAAAGGACTGTCTGCTTCCCATCCTAAAAGATGCTCATCAGGCTATGACAACACTTTATACCTCTATTGTTTATTTTTGCAAGACCTGCCTATTATTTGTGGAATAATTAAATACAATTATAAAATAATAATAAAATGATCACCTGTTTCTTCCAGCTGCTTTGAAATTTAATTTAAATTGCCTATGATTGTGTTATTATTTTGTTTAGTACGCCTAAAGTTATATTTCAAATGGGCACTTGTATTTGACCCACTTCTTCCAATTTATCTTCTCATTCTTATTCGTCCAATTCAGCACATTTTCATAAAAAAAAAAAAAAACTGTTCTTCCTTTTTAAATCGTTAATGTTTTTTCTACTGACGACAAATTTATAAGGAGGATAACTATATTATTTAAATCATCCTCAATATTACCAGTGATGTGAAAGCGAATAAATTAAACCCAAAATTCACTAAAAGTCATTTGAAAAAAAATTTTTTTTTTTTTTTTTTTTTTAGCAAAATTCTTACTTTATTTATATGTTCATCATTATCTCTTCGTGGGTAATAATAGCAAGCCCCACGATTTCAAATGCATCCAAACCCAGTAAAAACATATTATGTATTAATGTTATATATTCGCGTAATAGAATCTAGAATCTGCCAAAAGATCTGAAGAATTGATTAGGATTCAAAATATCTCATGAATCACCTACATCAATTAGTTAGATTCGTGGAAGACTCCAAGACCCCATTTAATGACCACCCACTTTATTATTTAGTATACCTCTTTCCAGCGCCCATATAGGTCGCTTATAGCTAATGTCACTGAGACCTAATAATAAAAAATGGAATTATTAATCATATATATATTTAAAACCAATTAAATACCTGAAATCATGCATATAACATAGAGACTTTGAATCGATTGAAATAAATAAGATCAGACTAGGTAATTTATTAAACGGCGTTTATTTTTATGATTAAATTGACTACGGATTATATTTATTCTTTGTATACTTGATAATTAAATAAATGGAGATCATTATTTTGGAGAATGCTTAACCTTTCTCTCTCTCCTTGTTATATCAAAACGTCTATTTTATATTTGTTATTTTATTTGGATGAAGAAGATGTTTTTATCATTTGCTTGCTATTTTATTGATCACAACATTATAGCTATGGGGGCAGATTATGCTAATCCCTCTTATTCCATGCGTTTTTAGTTATTAACTAGACAAATTAGTTTCACATATATGAAATATTTGAAACAAACTATCTATAATATTATTATTTCAAACTATTGTACATGATAGACCGAAACAAGTTTGAAATGTCAGACAAATGAATCAATTTAAGGAGCAAAGACAGCAACTAAAGAACTAATGCGCTATATTTACAAACAGTTATACTAAATGTCACTCTGCGATGGATTAATATT